>CABFVX010002096.1:0-61179 GCA_902151425.1 Timema shepardi | reverse complement strand
GGGGGGGGGGGACTCTCAATACTATAATAAAATGGGTTCGCACTTTCCTAAGATTATAATAAAATGTCTTCTCTAGAAGTGAGAACCAGTAGCTTTACTATCTGATAAGAGGGTTATCGAGACAGGCCTTTAAGAGAAGGCAGCTAGACTTACGACATTATTTTAGATAGTTTTCAAAAGTGACGTCACACTGCGACTTGAAGGAGGAAAAGGGGGGGGGGTGGGTCAAGTCTAGCGTGACAGACAAACAGAATCTTTTAGATAGGGGAAATCTCTCCCTAGTGCTCGCTATGACGTCACGCCCGTGGCTTGTTGAAACATTGTTGTGTCATTTGGACTCATTCATGCGACTCCTCTATACTCGTAGGAACTTACATTTCATAAACAAATATTGTCGTTAGTTAATGGTCTCAAATGAAAGAATTAATTAACTAATAAATACATCGCGAATAAGACCCAAAAAAGATTCTACTCAAGTAAAAAGCCGTGCATCAGAACGCGAAACCATTTTAGATATGAGGCCAGCTTGCGGTGATTGTGCAAGCAGTTAAATAAAAAATAAAAAGGTCACTAACCAGCTCAACACCCCTCTGAATTGTTCTTAAGCACTCAACTATACTCAGTTTAAGGTGGTATCGTAGGGGACACGATCAAAGGTCAGTGTGATTGTTTTCGCTTTTCATTTTAAACATTTATTTAGCTATAATAAATCAAATATTTCTCCAGTATAAACATAGAGTTTAATTTTCTACACATCGTTACTTCAACAATTCTTGAATATTTATCATGAGCATATTATTAGCATTTGATAACTTTTTTTAAATGAAGAGGAAAAGCTATCAAATTCTAGGAAACACTCGATAAATATTCAAGAATTGTTGATATTAATATGTCAAAAAAATTAAATTCTATGTTTTTACTGGAGAAATGTTTTATTTATGTTGTTGAGGAAAAAATCTATAAAAACTGCAGAAATACTCGTTTTAACTCACAATCCGTTCAATCCCACCTTAAGAGAAAAATACATGAACAAATGGTAAAGTAAGTATAAAATATGTGTTACTTAACACGTGATGGACCCACCCTACCCCCATGTAACACCATGCAGACATTAAGGCTGGCCACACACCAAGTGTAACATCGGACTCGCGGCAATTTGCTTCAAGGCAAAATGTCACATCACGTTGAATTTGGTGTAGAGACGTCTGAAACATTTTGACTCACAAGTTATAACTGTTCGATTTCCCGCCATTTGTAAATGAGCCATCAAAAGTTGAGTGCAGTGTTTAGTTGGTTACTAAAAAAATGTGAATTTGTGTCGGCGTTTTATCCCAACAATCGCAAATATAGAAACTAATTAAAGTAATTTACAAAATATAAATAATGTAAACATACCTTTTTTTCCAAAAAATTGAAAAATGGCACCTGGACACGGGAATCGAACCCAATACCTTTAACTTAGTACGCCACTGCTCCAACCACTGAGCTATCCAGGATTCGTCCCGTACCCAGGGTCATTCTTCACTCATATTTTAAGGCAGAGAGTCTATGATGGACTTAAGGAAATTGTCGGATAAAAATGTGTGATTTCTAATATCCCGAGCTATCAGATAACCCAGCCATCTGCGACTCGGTAGTTGGCTTATATTGATGCAATATGTACAATTATTATTATTATTATTATTATTATTGTTTGGGATGCATCTTATTAAGAATCAAATAGCCGAAGCTATTATGTATGCATTTAGTGAGAGTTCATTCTACACAGATATCATATTCTGCCTTAAAATATGAGTGAAAAATGACCCTGGACACGGGACTAATCCTGGATAGCTCAGTGGTTGGTGCAGGGGCGTACTAAGCCAAATGTCCCGGGTTCGATTCCTGTGTCCAAGTGTCATTTTTCAATATTCAGAATATGTTATCTGTGTGGAGTGATCCCTCACTAAATGCATACATAATAGCTTCGGCTATTTGATTCTTAATACCTTCTATTGTTTGTTGACGATTCCCTAAAGTGTGTGTATAGTTAATATATTCACTAAATAAATTACACACTAACAAAAGTTTTTCGGATGATTTAAATAATCACTTGACCAAAACTCTCCACATATTATTCGGGGACATGTTTTGTGGCGAGACATAAAGGAAAGAAGCACGCCTTTTGTCGCAAGGCGCCTTGAGGCACCTCGAGACAATGTCACAAACCGTGTGCGGCGCTTAATTGGATGTCGAGATGTCTGCAGCACGTTACGACAAAATGTCTTGTCACGAAACCAATGTATGTGTATGGCCATCCAGAAGCTCGCCTCTTCCCCCTTCTCAACAGCGTTACGTGGCTTATGGATGATCCCTAACTGACGTTCAACGTAGATATGTGGCTTTCTTAGCCATTTTTATTATGATTAAGACAGAATTCGAAACCTTTTAGGTCCTCAAACTCTCTTCTTGCGTAGACTTTATTGGGATGCCTTTTTATGTTTTTAATATTCTCAATAGCAATATTTTTTGTAAATTTTCCATTGATCGTGTAAGTCCCTTCTCGTGTTCATTCTTGGGCTTTTCAAAATCCAAAATGGTTTTATCTCAATAACCCTTAAAATGTCCGCCCTATAGACCCATTGTAACCATAACGCAAATTATTGATTTGTCGAGTACGACTTTTTATCACAGAATAAGAACCAAGCTCAAGAGAGCATTATTTTGAAATATTTTCTCTTTATTTTAATTATTGATTTTTGTCACCATACTTCACTGTATTGACTTAGTGTCTCCATTTACAAATTTAAATGTTTAACTTGTTTTAGTTGATTTCATATGTGACTATTCTATATATTACTGTATGTTTAAATATATCTGTCAGTCCTGGATTGCTATAGCAGTTGTGGCTGTTGGTAAGAACTGCAATAAAGTAAATTGAAATCATTATTATTGTTATTATTACCTCAAGCTTTGAGAGTTATTTAATAAACTTCCCCCTTTCAATGGGCTCTTTAATGTTCCGTTCTACTTCAGCAATTAAAACACATCCTATTCATCTTGATTTATTTTTTTATAAAAAAAAATTCCTATGTATATTTATTTAAATTGTTCGTCCCTGTATCGATTCTTTAGTCTCCTTTTACTAATTTAAATATTTTGTTTGGCTATACATTTGTTTTATTTCTTATTCTACTACCGGTACACCTTACATGTTGTCGTTTAATTACTATATACCTCAGCGCTGGCCTGTTATACGACCTGTGGCTGTTGGCCAGCAGTATAGTTAATAAAAATGGAAGAAGCTATATTATTATTATTATTATTTATTATTATTATTATTACCGCAACCATATTTTAGTAAATGAGGTTAGTAGGTCACTGAAAGGTTACTCCTTTTCTCCACCCGGAGATACAATATTGTACAAATGGAATTTGATATTATCTAGTTAGTAAAATAAAGTTACCATAATTATTTAAAAGCGGTGGTACCGTGAGGTTTTTTTGTTTTTAATTCAACTATGGTAAAGTTAAGTTTAGCGTTTTCAAATTTGAATGCAATAATATTTGTTTTGCAAGTCATAAACCTTATAAAGTTAATGTTAGAGTAAGATTTTGGTAGAAAGGACCTTTAAGAAAATGCAAATATTTTTTTACGGTCAGAATGAATAACATTTTACTTTGTCATTACTGTTATTGTATAGGTATTGATAATATCTATCAAAAGTGAAGGCTGAATATCACACGACTTAGACATATAAATAGGTGAAAGTAGATCCAGTGACTCTTCTAGCTGTCAGATATGGTTCTTTATATAAAAATTGGACTTAAGAGTTTCTTAAACCACTTTTTCCCGTCATATTAATAAACATCTCATGAAGCTAATATTGTAATTGTTATTTACAGACTGTATAATATTGTGATACAAGTTATTAATGTATATTTTAATTACTAGTGTGTTACACACTTCAGTGGTCACATAGTCTAAGGCGCTACTATCGTAATAGACTAGACTAGACTACCGATAGCGAGAAAATCGTGGTTCCAACCCAGTTGGGTGCGCTAAGGGTGGTTTTCCTAAATGATTTCCCACTATATCTCCCCGAAAATGCAGGAACAATTCCTCTAAAGTCAACCATTATCATTCTTAACCCATTAGCATAATATTAATACATAAGCATATAACCCGAATGGGTAGAAAGACGCGATGCTAATAAAAAAGCCTACAGTGTTGTCACAGCTTGGAAACTTGTTTAGACAAGAGAGTACAAATATGACCCAATCCAAATAGCTATCTTCAGATGTTATTCTATCTACAAACCAGCGCTCGCGTAGTGATTTCTATGGTTGGTAAGTAAGAGTTTTGCCGACTAGCGAAACAGCCAGTTGTAATAACCACCAGCTCAATAGTGGAAAAGGCCCGAGTTTTTGTTTATTGTGAGGGGGACTGAAGGAAGGACTAAAGAGTCGTATCATGGGGTTCCTCTTAGTGCCTTGTATACCGCCCACTGCCTGGTCGAAGACTAGTCCGCAAGAGTATTCCGAGTGTTGTAGAGTCCCTGTATTACACGGGGCAGTGGATTCCCCAACACTTCTCAAAAGTACACCTCTAGCCGAAGCATTCATTGTGAGACTACGCTAAGTTGGTAGCATTTATCCCAGACCAGCACGTGGACTGTAGAAATATAGAATACATAAGAGTAGCAAGAACTTATTAACCTAATTAACTCTAAACTACGACTTGTTCCAAATACATCACACACTGTATATTCTAAGTAATGTCTATTCAATTTTCTAATAAACGACTAAAAAGGAAACCACACGGTTTCTTGACGTTACCTAACCCAACGTCCCAACCCACTAAGCCATCCCTGACAGATTTCCCCGTGGGGTGGGCGGGTAGCGACATTTTCCAGATTGTTCGTAAGTAACTAATGGCTGCTTATACATAACATCAGGGTGTGCATCATATCGTTTGGGGTCAGGTGGAAGGGTGAGAGTTGAGGTAGTAATTTTTGAAATTTTTATAATGAAAAATATTTGGTCAAAATAAATAAAATATTGTTTAATCTTGGATATTGATCTTGAGCAGAGTTACATTTGAACAGAAACTTTTTAAATTAGAAGAAAAAGGTTCTGTCAAATGCCATTATGCTCATGACAGATATTAAATATCTGTTGGGATTACTACTGTATAGAAATTGGACTAAATGTTCCTTCTAAACTAATATTCTATTTATTTTAGCCAAAAAAAAGTTCTCTTTATGTAAAAACTGTAAAAATACTTACCTTAACTCATATTTTTCTCTAATCCACCTTAATTCTACTAGATTATATCAAACAAACTAAACTACCCGTTCTATGATAACAGTTTGGAAAGCGAGATTAAAATGTATAAACACTATTTAAAATATGTTTTTATTTATATATTTAGATTTTTGGGGATTTTTTACGGTAAATTTTCTTTTTAAGTGCATTCATTTTTAAACATACTATACAAAAGACAATATTTAAATTCTCAGCTAAATAAATGAGCAATGTTTAAAGAATATATATATGCAATTCCCCGATTTAAATATAAATAAATAAAACTATTATTAAAGGTTTTGACAACTATTCTATATATAGCCTATCTAAAGTTGCAATAACGTACGCAAGTTTTTCAAAACTCCATTATTTACTATTTGTTGTGGCCATTATGTGAAATGATGTGATAAATACATTTTAAGATACACGATGTTTATGTTAATATTTAAACATTCATTGGTTTCAAAGACTTACCCTTATAAAACATTTGACATTGGACAGAAAAATATAAATACCACTCCTTGTAATGTCAAGAGCGGAGCCTATTTATTGATTGACAGCTTTTTACACGCAGTTTCCAAATAATAGCATAAAGTTGTACTTACCTGAAATAGTTTTATTTTGGGGATATTTATTATAACAGTTCCATTAAATAAAGTTTATTTGAAATTTTCATTTTCATGTATTCATCAGCTGAATATCTTCACCTCGTTTAGAGAGGAAGATAAATATAGAAAAATCATTTTTTAAACCCACCCCCACCCCTCCGATCCAATGGTATTTAAAGATTTACAGAAACTTTACCGATTATATGCGGGTAAGGGATCAGGGTTAGGGAAGGTCAGTGGTAATCTATATAAAGTGTATATAAAAAAGTGTTCTAAAGTGGCGTGGTCGTTTCTGAGCATGATCCAATATGGCGTCTATTATCTGGTAGTTTCGAAGAGAGAAAAGCAGACACTTTATACCGAATTTTCCTGTGATAACTCAACAACAGTAAACTTCGCTAACGCGCAAGTACACAGAAAGATGCGGGTAAGAGAGAGAGAAAGAGGTAAAGGGCGGAATGAAGGGTGGAGGAGGGAAAGTAAAATCAATAACTCAATGCTACCACTACAACACGGTTGGCCCCGGCGAGTTCCCACACTCACATACATACACCGATAACTTGCACACTTTGCAACACGGCACGCTTGCTCTCGTTTTTGATAGCCGGGATTCACTTTATCAATATCACTCGACAATCTGCGGTACTCTTTAATCGAAGCAACTTCATTATTTTTAATAATAATAGTAATAATAACAAAAGAAAACCGAGAGGCAAGTTTCCGTCACTTCCGAACTCCGACAGGTTAACAAACCTCACAGAAATAAAAATCCACTTTTCTTCGAGCTGACTTTCTTTTTAGTTTAGAGAAGAAGTGATCGTCTCAAACTTGGAACGGAAAGGGATGAAATGTTGCTGACGACGGATATTATAATATGCACCGTGTTCCCCGAATTGTGCGCGTGATTCCACCAGTCCGAACTACGGTATAATGAAGTAAGGAACACTTGTAAAACACACACACGCGCGAGACTAATAATAACAAGGGGATGTAGAGAGAGAGAGAGAGAGAATATGTGTGTGTGGCGTAAGTTTCGGGTGCATTTCATACAACACTCGCAAAACTTGAACTAAAAGTTTGTTTTTTTCTCCTGTAGAAGCGCTCCAATGAAAGGAAGAGTATAGAAAACAGGAGACTTGTGCGTCGTGGACACTGAGCGGGGGAAGAGGGCGGAAAGGGATCTGGATTGAGTAGGGGAGAACTTTAGATGAAAAGGGACAGATGAAACTCGAGTTGCGAAGAAATAACAGAGACGGGAGACGTGCGGAGGGAGGGAGGGATGGTTATGAGGGAAGAGGGTGGACAAAAAAAAGGGGTGGGGAGAACAAAATGAAATAGGAGGGAGGAAAGACTATCGAAAAAGTGAATACAAAGTTTACGCTCCGTATAAATTCCACTCTTAACAAACTTTTTTCATATCCGTATGTCATTTTTTTTTCAAATCTTGTTAGCTTTGTATATAAGAAATAGAAGCGAGACATATTTTTATTATTATTATTATTATTATTATTATTATTATTAATGGTCGTATTACTGAGAGTGAATCGATACCCCCTCGTATCATATAACAAACTAAATGGCGAAAAAGTGGACTTTGCTATAAATAAGTTATTTCGGTAGCATAATGTACTCATTAATCAATATGTTTCCCAATGTTGGAGAGTTTTACCGCGATGCGCGCACATATATACCATATTGAGGAGTTATATGATGTAAATCAATCACGATTGTAGGCCTTGCTGTGCTTTGAGAGCGTTTGTAGGTTTTCAAGACCCTATTCGATTTAACGCTACAGTTTAAAAAAACGCTGTCCGGGTTGTACGCATATTAACTAAGTTAATGAAATAGGGATGGGGAAAGTAATAATCCGAAGGAAATTTTCCCAGATTTTATCATTTAATAAAAAAAACATGCTCAGTTCACCGCGCTGGGATTATAACCCCGACCTCCCCTTCACCGACAAACCAGATAAGACGAAACTGACACCTTAGTTCGTATGTAACAACACTCCTTTACACTGAATCAAGAGGGGGAAAGTAGAGTTTCGATTAGATTTATAAAAAAAAGTTGGCAATATTTAGCTTTTCCTTTTCTTTTTGGGTGATGTTTTCGACTGATGCCTCTCATAGGCCTACCAGTTACGCCTTACCCCATCCTTCGACCTTTCAAGACAGCAAATAATTGTAAAATATTTTAGAAAACATTCTAAATGATCAAGTTTTAAGTAAGGAGTAGTTGGATTGAGAGTTAAGACCTAGATATATGTTGATCTAGAAAATAACAAATTTAAGTTCAGGAGTTAAGTTGTTACTAAAGTGGATATTATATAATGTGATGTTGAAAAACAATTAGAAAACGAGTTTATGAATAATTTAAAACGTAGGTTAACACATTAAAATATTAATACACAAAATATAACAAACAATATAACGTGATATGAACATACACATTAAAGTCAAAACTTATTTTGAAATCATTCAGAATAAAATTAAGTTAAAAAAATCAGCAAAGTTGATTTAAATAATGTTGAAGTATGATATATATTTTATATAGTATCATACTTCAAAAAATGTAATGTGTTAACCTTGACTATTTATCAACTCGTTTGACCATTGTATAACTTTATGAATTATTTTAACTTTCTCTAATTGTTCATAATCATACGTTCCTTTAAAAACTTTCATTTTTTTTCAACATCACATTATATAGTATCCACTTTAATAACAGCTTAACTTTTGAGCTTAAATTTGTTATTTTCTAGATCAACATATTATCTAAGTCTTAATTCTCAAAATAATTGTAATAAAAACGTAACCCACTTCAGTGGCTGCGTGATCTAAGGCAGAGGTATGGGCCGTATGGGCATAAAACAAAACAAAAATTGGTGGTCCCGTATTAAAAAAATATCGAGCAAAATAATTAAACTTTATATTTCTCATATAGTAATTAGTCTATTTTATGATTATTGTTTGCTTGCTAAAATCTTTTGCAGGCCAGATAAAATCAGTCTGCGGGTAGGATCCGGCCGTAGAGTCACCAACCACTGGTCTAAGGCGTCACCATCACAATTGAATCGAATAGTCGATGTCAATGACGATGAAGGGGAGATCGGGGCTCAATCCCAGTCGGGTGTACTGAGGGTGGTTTTTCGTAAATTGTTTCCATTTTCCCTCCACACAAATGAGGGTATATTCCCTCTAAGGTCAACCTTGTTCCTCTCTAGCATACCATCGTAATTAGTTCATATGCTTGTATTCCGAACGTATAGTAAGACGCGTAAAAAAAGAAATTACAATATCTGTATTACAACTATAATGCAGAGCAATGAATGTGTATCTAATGTGTAGGATACGTTTCAAGACGAAGCTAACGACTTGATATTAAGAAGGTGTACTGCTATACATTATTAAAATCCATGATATCATTCCGCAATCAAGCTATACTGACCAAACGACAGCCATCTGCTAGCGAAGATAGTTCTATCTTATGTGGATAGATAATGCCATGTGGTCAGCACAACAAACGCTCCCTTCATTAATCTCAGTTTTCTAGACCAGATCCATTACTTTTTTATTCAATTAGAACTTCATTTGTCCCCACGTGGTTGAGTTGACCCCGTTCCAGACCAACTTCTTCACAGAAAATGTTGTAAACACCGGAGATCGAGCCCGGGACCTCTGGATCTGAAGCCAAGAAGTCTGACAAATATACCCCAGACGCGGTCACATATTTTAAAAGTGATCTTAATTTGCCAGTAGTGAAATATGTTTAGGAATAATAGTTGTATATAGTGTGTTCTTCCTGTCCCCATATTCTAATTCATTTCCCCCCCCCCCTCCCCATCCCAACACATCCATTTCCAAATCCCCCTACAAAAAAACACTATGGGTGCACTATTGCCTCTAACTGTGAAGTTGACGATAAAAAACAAAAGCCGACACATCTAAAATTAACACTCTCAATTTAAAATTCAAACTTGTATTAAGTACATTAATTTTATAAGCTGTCTTATTTAAAAAAAAATTATAGTAGGATTTTGATAGAAAGGAACTTATAAAAATAAAAACATATTTTGTGATCAACATTGAAAATATTTTACAATATTATTATTATTATTATTATTATTATTATTATTTTATAGGGAATGATAATATCTATCAAAAGTGACAGCTGCAGATCGCATGACTCGCCGTATGAATATACGAACATTGTTTTAGTAACTTTTATAACTGTAAGAAAAGTGAATTTCCGTCGAAATTGTACAGTACATAATAGAGTATAGTTTCGTGTAGATTCGTAGTGTAGTATTCGGTGATCAATCTTTTTTGAGGCGGAAATAGCAACAAAATAAAATAACACTATACAGTGTTGCATGGGGCAAGATGAACGACGTCTTACGGTAAAACAAAATCCCTCAATTTTAATATATAATATTTATATTAATATTAAATGTATCCTCGGTCCCGGCAAAGATTTATCTGATTACCAAACCCTTCCTTCACCTCTGACAAGACATCTTGTGAATGTGAGGAATGCCAGGCCTCCACCATAGTTCGGATCCCACGTTAAACTGTAGGTCCTTCATTTCATCTCACATTCACCCTACCACTACACATTAGCGTAAGTGCGTATAACCCGAACGGGTAGTAAGACGCGGTGCTAATAATAATAATAATAATAATAATATTAAATGTAGACCATCCAAAAAACTAAATCGGTAAATAAATATGTATAGCCTATAATAAACATGTCAAAATTATAGGCCTATCATGTTTTATCAAACGTTTCACATTTCACTTGAAAGACTTAAGTGACTGCTCTTAATAAATCATTTAAATTCTTTTAGCTACATTCTAATTACTTATTTAAAGCTTACACAATTGTGCCAAGCTCTTATTAAAAATCACATTACTGCTTATTATTTTAATAATATGTATTGAGGATTATGAACATTGTTACTGTACCTTTAGGCTTAATCTACCATATTAGTTATATTTTTTGCCATCACATTTTACAGCCCATTCTGGTAATACGCTTTTATTGAATTTTAGAGTTAAAATTATAATTATGTTATATTTTGTGTGAACATTGTTGTGATTTCTTAAGACTACAATTATTCATAGCACTAGAGCAAATATAGTAGGAAACCTTCAATTTTATTTTCGTTGTTATATCAACCAACCCTTTTAGAATTGTTATTGAAGTTTTCCTGCCAAAACCCTAAAACGTCAATAAATGTTTGTTTCATATGACAATGTAAATATTATGAAAGGTTCTTAAATGTTTTTTTATAACAATGATCTGTTAAGTTCAGAAAGCAGAGTAGTTTCCCTTTTGAAAAAAAAAAATCAAAATAATTTGAAATTGGTATACGTAGATGAGCTCAAACAAACAAAAAATTGTTTTATCATAAGTGAAATATGTTTTAAAAAAATGTTGTTGGCTTAGTTATATATTTCATTGTTTAATAATAATCACGAAATAAGCACTTATCAAAGCCAATACAATGGCAGGTTAGTAACTTGAGGTTGATCAGTGTGTGGCCTAACTTCTGGGGGGAGTGTCACTACTTGTATGTTTGTATAGTACTCAACCCGAAGGTTGGTTGGATCCTCATCAAATCCACCGTCAGCTGATAAGGCCTAGACAGCACTGAAGAGGCGTACTAGGGAAGTGAAGAGTGAGATAGTTTCCCGTTGCTTTTTTAACTGAGCCAGAAGAAATTGTTGTACATCAGTCCGCCAAGCCTCTACAAGCGACACCTTCACTCACTTCATCACAGGGACTGGCTGTCTATCGGATGTTATTACTAGTATCGTTCATACCTCTGCCACTTTCATATTTGTGAGTGACATAAATGAGACAGACAGAGCAATGAAAGTAACAACTTGCTCTCGCCCATACCAGAAGATAGTTCTTGATAAAACTAGCCGTAAACCTGTTCGCTAAGTGCCACAAGCTGAGTAGTATATGCTGTAAGTAATTCATAGTAACACTTTGCAATATTTATCAGGTCGTATGCAACATAAGACTGACCTTCTATTTTACAACTAGGCCCAAAATGAAAAATTACTTATCTTAGGAGAGAAAAGGATAAAGATATCTGGAAATGACTAGCACCATTTGATTGATTCTTTAAAATCCCTCAACTGCCAGGTATTAAAATAGATTCCTTTTCATCATTTTTCAACCACGATTAAATTTGTCAAATAACCCTCCGCAGCCCTTCCCATCCCCTCCGAAATGTCAAGTTTGCCCCATAATTGAAATAAATGTCATTTCTGTAGCATTTAAGGGTATATTCTCACTTCAAGGTGTGTATGAACTGGTTCGAGAAACTTTAAAACAATATTTGATATTATAATATCGTATCACCATTTGATTATAGCTTTCATAGCCTTCACAGCACAGTGAACAGTGACTATATTATTAACTAATTTTACTACGCCTTTAGGGAGTAACTCATAATTATAGCCGAATGAGGGTTCATTTTCTCTATTTTTAACTTCTTCATGCTTATCTCATTTGTGTAATTCAATTAGTATAATCCGAAAGGGCAGTAGGTCAAGGATTTAAAAATATATATATTATTATGATCCCTGAAGACTTAGGTATCTGAATAACTTAATATTTTCACTGTCCTATGAATGCTAGAAAAGTTATCATTAAATTATGATGCAATTTGATCAGTGCCTGTAGCAGCTAATTCAACATGCATCTTGACAGTAATCGAGTTAAAGATCGATATAGTTATATACTAAACAAAGTTTAACATTGTTTTGGCTTATTTTCCACCCAATCTTATACTATCCGTCTGGACTGTAAGCAAGGGGCATAGAAGGTAGAGGTTAATTTGGAGGAAATGTTCCCACATTTGTGTGAAGAGATAGTTGGAAACCATTCAGGATTTCAACCCCTACCTCACCGTCACTGGTGGGCCAGACTAGACTAGCTGAACATTCAAGGACACCTGCCCAGCGTTGCAGTTTGTATTATCGTTAAAATTATTTTTTAATCTTCCCTTAGTTTTGAATCAACGACCAAGGTTGTGGCTGTGGTGTTCATCCTATGATTAATTTAGATAAAATGCCGAGTATACAATACAAGGGCTTTAAAGAATTGAACAAATATTACTACTCATGGCACAGCATTTATAGAGGGGATGTAGGAAACGCGAGAAAAGGCCAAAGTTCTTGAAGTTTTTATAGCAAAACTTTTTTTGAACAAAATAAATCAAATATTGCTTCAGTATATAGTTAAATTTTCTACTCGTGACTATATCAACAGTTCTTGAATATTTGTCATTACTCATTAGCAAATCGGCGGCGTTAGATGACCAACTTTTCAAATTAAGAAAAAAAAGTTGTCATTAAATTCCAGGACACGTTGACAGATAGTCAAGAACTGTTGATATCATCATGTGAAGAAAATTACACTCCATGTCTCTACTGACGCAATATTTGAGTTATATTGACAAAAAATATATATATAAAAACTGCAAAAACACTTACCTTTTCAAACGTTCCTTGCATCACCACCCTAAATAATTACACTAATATTCTGCAGTACCATAAGAGAAGCTACAAACACTATAAACGAGGACACTCGTGGCTCGAATAAACAACCCTTTGCCTTCTGTTCCCAGCAATATATCCAGGTGGTATCCACGTTTCAAGCAGACACAACATGAACCTGTGTGGACCATTCTCGAACACCCTATGATCACCAAACTCCTCCTTCTAACACTCCCTCCCAATTCCTTCCCTCACTTTCCTTAATGTATGTTTTGGTCCGTATTAGAGGACGTCTTGAGGGTGAACATCAGAGAGAGACGGAGAGGAGAGAGTACCGAAGCATCTGTTCCTAATTGCATTCCTTGATGCTAATACTGCCTGTCCGGTACCTCTCTACCATGGTGCCTTGTATAAGTGGCGTAATTACCCGGCATTCCACACAACATCTTCGACCTCTACCCCTTCACCTCCTTCAAGACACCCTTCACGTTCTCCGAAAACCCCCCTCTCTCTCTCTAGTCTTTGTCCTTGTTCCCACCCCTTTCCATTGTCCCAAGACTCCCTCAACCCCAAGCTCGACACCGTAACCTCTGATCTTAGGACCAACACACTCTTCTTACCACTCAATGGCTTGCCGAACGCACACGTAGAGGAGGCTAGACGCTATTCAAAACAATATAACTCGATTCAAGGACAATAACGACATGTACCACTCTTATTCCAACACATAGCCACACTTTGGCGCGCTCTCATGCGGCAAATCCCGAGAATGGGCAGGGCAACAACAGTCTAAGTTATTCGCTGACGTAAAACCAATTACGATCGTGTTCCTTTGGAACAAGGCCGGTTCGTCTTGTCTTTGTAGTAATTCTCGGAAGTTGTGATATTCCTTCAACCGTTTCCTGTGGTATTCGTGATTACTTTTCGATAGAATGTTTGGAATCTTTCAAATCGTAAGTTTCTGAACGTGGGTACGAAGCCTTTGCTACTTTTAATCAAATTGTGATCGGATTTAAACTGTTAATGTAAATATAATAACAAAAGTTGTACTCTAAATCAGTTCAATAGTTTAAAAACCTTGTTCATGTCGTTAATATACGTAATTTATAACTAACTCTAGTCTAAAATACAGTGTACATACAAGTATAATTCATCCAGATGATATATATAAATAAAGTAACTTAAAACCGTTATAAGAACTTAAATATATTAAATTGTCTCTACATATACCTAATTTGGTAATTTTTAAATAAAAATACACTCACGAAATAGTCTTCAATAGTAATTTTACACTTCTCGTGTTATTTTATTCGCTGATCACATCAATTTTATGATTCAATTTATTGCGTTCTATAGACATGGTGTTTTTATTCTAATGTGTTACCTCATTAAATATTATATCAGGTGGTCATCATCCCCTCGCAACTCTTTATATGTACAAATAAATTTAACTTCAGGCCTCTCTTATGGTTGCCTAAAAAACACTTTTCCATCCTGTCCACTTCTGTCACGCCTATAACATTTTAAATAATTATTAATGGATGTGACAAAAACATTTACGACAGTAAATGTTAGCACTAAGAGAATTAAAAATTTACTGTTCAGAGATCAAATTAATATAAAGTGTTCAACTAGAATTTTCAAGTTGGCATTATTTTTAAAGGGGGATTTTAATAGAATATCAAAAACTACCTGGGTGGCATATTATTTTAATGTAGGATAGAGGTGCCCGAATTTAGGTTAAAACAAAGTTGTTTCACTTGAATTTGTTTTCACTTGAAAACCTGGTTTCACCTACCATAAAAGTTATAATGCTTTTAATAAAATTATATAAGCTAAAAATACTGACGTTTTTAAGATTAAAACTAAACAAAAGTCTTATTTAAATGTATATTATATATAATATATATTTACAAGTTATATTTGAGAATAATTCGTTTATCAACGCATTAATAAAGTACTAACTCTAAATTTTGCTATATGTCTATACGACATCCAGAGAACGTCGAGAAACAAAAATAATATTAAGGATATTATCAATAAATTTTGATTTGTGGATATACAAATCAAAATATTATGTTAATATTATAGTAACCATAATATTAAAATATATAAAAACTAATAAATTACTATTAAAAAAGTTGTCTTACCATAGGAAAACTTAAAACGTATCCATAGGAGGTCTAAAGGATGTCGTTTCATTAAAGCGTAGAAATACGAGATTTTTAAGTGAAAGGTAGTGCAAAATTAACAAATATAAAATGTACTGAATATGTATACATATATACATTTTATAATAGTACCTACGGGGATTAGAGTCTAATATCGGACCTATAATGGCCTAAATCTAAAAATTGCTTGTTATTCAAACTCATAGTGTTAAGAATTATTGTATTTTTAAACACACATTATGTTTATATATTAATATAATATAATGCTGACTTTTTGAAATAATATTTGGTTACGAGGTAGTCCATATTTGGATGTATTAACTCCTACAAAGAGGAGTTATCACACAACAAGCATTTCGTGGTCAAATTTGGACTGGCAGGTTCCAGCAATCAGAGACTACATACATAACGGTCCTTAACATATATGTATAAATGCCACCGAAACTATGTTCCAGTGTAAGATGGAGGGGTGAGGTAAAGAATTACAATTACTATTATTATTATTATCACCGCGTCTTACTACCCGTTCGGGTTATACGCACTTACGCTAATGTGTAATGGTAGGGTGATTGTGAGATGAAATGGAGGACCTACAGTTTAACGTGGAATCCGAACCACGGTGTAGGCCTGGCATTCCCCACATTCACAAGATGTCTTGTCAGAAGTGAAGCAAATTTATATTACTAGTAAATTTAATCCCATGGCCATTTTAGCTAAATCACCGAGGGGTGAAGACAACACCGCTATTTTCCACTTAAAACATTATTTTCCACTTTCTACCGACACGAGCAAATGCGCTTCTAAATTTTTAGCATGAAATCTATTTTTGAAATATTTTAAATACTAATTGTATGGTTCACAAAGCGAATAGAAGTCAGTATTCACTAAACAAATTCTGTTTCCGTTTGGATCAATTAATTATTTACTAACAACACCAAGAAACAAAAACTGGACGGATTTACAATTGATGACATCGTATATCTTAATAAATTATTTATTCGGGGCCCCAGGAGATCTCCCGATGGGCCGGTTTGATTCTAAACTAAAATAAATCCATCCATTCAATTATGAGTAATTATTTGTATTCAATTTTAATAAAGGTTTCAGTGAGTAAGTTCGAGGGTGGCCAGAATTCATAATTTATGAAACTATACTAACGTATTAATTGTAAAAACGACCTATTTGTTGTTTCTTGGTAATTTTTGTAAATAACTTCTTGAGCCTATCGTAAACGGCATTTGTTTAGTGAAAACCGACTGTTATTATCTTTGTAATTTTAAAAACTTAAATACTTCAAAAATAGACTCCAGGCTAAACATTTAGAAGTATTTTTCCTCGTGTCGGTAAAAAGTGAAAACTGATGTTTTAAGTGGAAAGTAGCGGTGTAATCTTTGGAGATGTAGCCCAAATGGCATTGGGATTAAATTTACTAGTAATAAAAATTTGAATTATTTAGCTCCCCACTTCATCTTACAATAAAACATAGCTTCAAGGCCGTTATTTATGTAATCCCCTACTACTTGGAACCTGGCAGTTCACACCTCTCCCCAGATGTATTCACTGGAACTTTTGATTAAAATTGAATAAAAACCGTTATTTATTGAATGAATGACTTTATTTTAGTTTAAAGTAGTTGCTATGGCCCAAATCAAACCGGCCCACTCAACCCCTGATTATAGTTGTAAAACCAAACGATAATGATGATAATAATAACAATATAAAGTATTGACTGCATATCACATGACCTTACGTTTGTGAAGGTATAGCTAGTAACTTTTCTAGCCATTAGATAAGAGCTCTTCTTATGAAAATTGGACTGCATCTGTCATCGCATGTACATTCCTCCTTTCCCTCTTACCCCCTTATATTGAACTAATGAGAGTAATACTACCAACATATCAAACATTGGTTCATCTTGCCATGGATTAGGAGTCATTCAAAACCAATCGAACCGAAATTCTTTTGATGGACAAATGTTCCCTATTTTCTTTCTTATTTAATGACACAATAAACAATGATATGTAATAAAACAAAAATTTATTTAAGTTTTTGAAATACCCTTAGTCTTTAGCTTAATGTGAAAGTGATTGACCAAACTATATAACTCACACAATTGAGGGTCAAATAAAATGTCTGGTAAATAATGTTTCTATTATTATTACTTGATTATTTGATATACGTTCATATATTCTTACTGGCTTATTTAATATACAAAGTATAGAGTAAGTATTGTGATAGTAAAACCATTAATATTGAGATTTTAACCAAAAATTACTTTTAATGTGCATCCGATTCCTAAAATATGGTTTTGGACTGAAATGTACATGTGGCATCTATCCACTTCTCTAAAACCTAAAAGCACCGATTTTCTTCAAAATATTGTGTCTATTAATATTTATATCAAGTATCGATGCACTATGAATGTTGATTCCATAGTATAAAATAATATTAAAGGTAACACTCAAAACCATTAATAAAAATTGTCTATTTACTCTAAAAAGTGATTTTAGCCATTTTTATTGAATTCCATAATCTTATTAATATTAAGGACTACCTTAAAGATTACCGAACAGTTTTTAGACATTTACCTTAATATAAATGTACACAACTTTCGACTTTACCAGATTCATCCTTTTTGGTAGCCTACATATTCCAGGCAGCTACCCACCGAATATCTCAACCTAAACATTCAAATTAGTAATACTGGTACTTTTCCTTTAGCAACACAAATTAACCTTTTTTGAAATGGCTTCAAAAGTTGTCTATTTTTTTTTAAATTGTACTAGTTTTATATAGGGTACTAAACAATATTACAAATATAATAGATTCACAATATAACCCTCCTCGCCGCTTTTTTTACCCCACACACATTTACATATTTGTGTATTTGTTCATATATAAATATATATTTACAAAGTAAATGAAATCATATAATGCAATATTTCTCTAGTAGATAAGTAAAGTTTAATGTAATATTATTTTTATCGTACGGCACATTTGATCGGTAGGGACTTTGATATCCGGGTTCGGTCGTCTTACGTATAGACTATTCGCCACTCTGGTAGCATAGAGCGTTGCCCTGGGTGCACCATAGGAGATTGTCTACACGTCGTACCCGTAATGAGATATTGTGATGACAGTTATTATGAAGTTATGGAACCAGGGTGAATCCTAACCTAACTTAAGCCTAACTAACCAGACCCTAGTGACCATTGGGATTATTCCCCTTAAGGAAAGAATACCCAAGATACCAGCCGGGAATCGAACCCGGAACTCCTAAGCTCGTAGTCAGGTGCACTGACCACTACACCATGGGGTCGATTAATCATAATATGAATAGCCTTTTATAAAATAAAAACTTTTTTGGTCATCAATTATAACATTTTACTATTATTATTGTTATTAGCACCGCGTCTTACTACCCGTTCGGGTTATACGCACTTACGCTAATGTGTAGTGGTAGGGTGATTGTGAGATGAAATTAAGGACCTACAGTTTAACGTGGAATCCGAACCACGGTGGAGGCCTGGCATTCCTCACATTCACAAGATGTCTTGTCAGAGGTGAAGGAAGGGTTTGGTAATCAGATAAATCTTTGCCGGGACCTAGGATTGAACCCCGGCCACCGGCATAGAAGTCTGACACCTCACCCCTAGACCACCAGGTCACCATTTTATTATAATTAATAGTGTCATTTCATAGGTCTTGATAATATATTACAATAGTGACAGTTACAGATCACATGACTTGACTTATTAATATATTAAAGTACTGTTTATCTAGTAGCGTTGATAAATGTCAACTAAATCTCTCCATATGAAAATGGAACTGTATCTAAGTCTTATGAGAAAGTATGTGCATTGAGTGTTTTAACTTTGATCCAAAATGTATTTGTATCCAATTTTAGCCAACATAAATAAAAGTTTATTTGTCTTTATTTTACTCTCTGTTCAAACACACTGCAAACTGTGTGTGTATTATAGAGTTTGATATAAATAGAGAATGAATCTTCATTCGAGAAGGTTTCGTTACGCCTATTTAAAATCTAAACTGGGCAAGATTGTTTCGGTGTTAATTTTGGCTGACTATTGTTTATATCAAAGTTCAATAACATAGTCACATAGCTTAAAATCTTATTTTCGAAACATAATGTCAGTTTATTTTAATATATGTTTTATTTCTAGCACGTGCATTTCGATAGTAATGGCCACTGAGTATTCTGGAGCTATTTCACTGGCAATCAACTTTTTTCAAATGAAAAGATTATCTTTAGTGACAGCTTGCGTTTGTTGGGGCAGCCGTGAGTTTTATAATTATATAATGATATACATTACCATATTACCAGCAATCGGCGAGAGGCTTTTATAAACTCTAAAGGATAAACGTTTATATTTCAGAGCTTATATAAAAAATATTCTGAAAGAGAAAAACAGCGACAGACCAAAGTTTTTATAACCAACACAAAATAATTTTTTTTTATTTAAATCCACATTATCACTTTTTTGGCACCAGGAATAATTAAAAATCCAAGTACAAATTGATATTTCAAATTGAAAAATCCTCTGTCAATGTCTTGATAACTATCTAAAAATTTGATCGTGTTTAATTTTAAAACTTATTTTTATTGTATTCATCTAACTCAATTGTCCCAACAGATATGTTTATGAAAATATAGCTCCAGTTCAATTCTCATAGGAAAAACCTCATCTGACAGCCAGAAAAGTTATTAAAACCACTTTCACATATTCATACGTCAAGTCATTTGATCTACACTTTTGACAGACATTATCAGTACTCAAATAATAATAATGTTTTAACATGAAGAATACAGGGAAAAAAGGAGGAAAGTCCAATTTTAACTTAAATCGAGTCAGTGCTGCCACTTGTTAGATAAATGATGAGATCTTTCTAATGCACTTTAGATTATAATTAGTCAAAAATATCACAGACAGGTTACAAATCATTGTAATTACGGAAATGTTTGTATGTAGTGAACCACACGGTTACCAATAAATATAAATTAATTTAAATATGACACCTAGACACGGGAATTGAACCCGAAACCTTTGGTTAAGCACGCCAATGCTCACCAGTGAGCTATCTAGGATTCGTCCCGTGCTCAGTGCCATTATTCACTCATAGTTTAAGGTTGAGTCTGTGATGGACGTGTGGAATCGTCGGCTAAATATGAGTGACCAATAGTATCGCGAGCTATCAGACACCACAGCCAGCTGTGGATCAGGAGAACTGGTATGCTGATTGGTACACAATACGTTAGATTATGGTTAAATATTTTCTCTATCATAATTAATTAATTAAAAAAATATTTACTGGGTTCCTTATGGGGTTTGAGATGTACAAGTTGTCCTTGAAAATGTGTGTAGGGTGACATGGTGGTCTAGAGGTAAGGTGTCAGACTTTGTTCTGGTGGTCCGGGATTCAATCCTCTGTCCCGGCACAGATTCATCTGATTGCCAAACCCTTCCTTCACCTCTGACAAGACGTGTATTAATCACAACTTGTGAATGTGTTGAATACCAGGCCTCCACCGTGGTTCGGATTCCACGTTAAACTGTAGGTCCTCCATTTCATCTCACAATCACCCTAACATTACACATTAGCGTAAGTGTGTACAACCCGAACGGGTAGTAAGACGCGGTGCTAATAACAATAAAGTGTGTGAAGTGTTACAAAAAAAAGTAGCCCCATGACTTCTTTGGTGCTGACTGACAGCTCACAGCTGACTTCTGACAGTCAACATTTAGGTATATACCTAAATGTTGACCGTCAAAAGTGACAGCTGCTAAACACATGTTTTTGCAGATCATATGGTTTGGCGTAGGGATACATAATTTGGTCTGGTAACTTTTCAAAGCTGTCAGTCAGCACCAAAGAAGCCATGGGGCTAATGTACTTTCCCTCATTTTTTCTTGTACCCTTCAAATGTTATTGATGTTGCCCGCAAAAAAATAGTGTATATTTTGTAAATGGATGGAAATTGGACTGTATTATTATTATTATTATTATTATTAGCACCGCGTCTTACTACCCGTTCGGGTTATACGCACTTACGCTAATGTGTAATGGTAGGGTCATTGTGAGATGAAATGGAGGACCTACAGTTTAACTTGGAATCCGAACCACGGTGGAGGCCTGGCATTCCCCACATTCACAAGATATCTTGTCAGAGGTGAAGGAAGGGTTTGGTAATCAGATAAATCTGTTCCGGGACCGAGGATTGAACCCCGGCCGCCAGCATAGAAGTCTGACACCTTACCCCTAGACCGCCAGGTCACCGACTGTACATTGAATTTAGATGGCGTGGACCTGTGGAGGGAGTTCTCCAGTTCTGGTCTTCGTCTGCACGTGTTTCCTCTGGACACAGGGGCACACGCATGCGCAGAAGCGCTAGAAAATAATCGCGCTGTTCGGGCCGGCATTATAGTGGGCGCAGAGTGTCCATATTCACAACAATTGCTTCAAAGAGTAAGTTTGACATTTAAAAGTAGCAAAATTACTTAATTTGCGTGATAACGCTATATTATTACTCGTTTTGAGTGCTTTTTTAGTGGATTTTTGAAAACAACATATGACTTATATATCAAATTTGAGGTATAATGTATTTCCTAGAAAATTACTCGTTTCAGTACTGTGCCTATGACATTTTACCCTACAAATGTAAGCTTCTTTTCTTTTAATGTAATTGAACAATAAAATGTTCAATTTTATTTTCGAAAGTTTTGCACTCACCTAAGTACAAAAACTAATTTGAGCATATAACTAGCGGGTAGTCTTTAAGTTATTTACCAAAATATCATATAAATAAAACAATCTTTGGATGTTCGAGTGATCTAAGACATCAATCACTCTCCAAATAGACTGGACTGTCGATAACAGGGAGATTAGGGTTCGAATAATTGTAGGATGTACTGAGGATGTTTTTCCTTAATTGTTTTCCACTTTCTCTCTCCACGAAAATGCGGGTTCACTTCCGCCAAATTCAGTCTTCCTTGTCTCAAACTCACTAGCATGATAATCACATATGCGTACAACCAGTTGCGAATTTGACTGCCCTTAGGCCCATGGGCCCAAAAAAATGTGTCCCCTTTTTTCCACAATAAATAGAAAACAAATAAAATAAAATAGTTTTGTTCTTTTTTAAGTAAATAAAAATTAACTAGAAGGAAAAAGTAACCCATTCTTAAATTATGTTTAAACATTAATCCTTTAGTGGTTAAAATTATGTGAAGAAACGTGTAAATAGACAAGCTGACTAAATCATAATGTCAAAATAGTAATAATATAAAAATCATTGCCTAAAAGCGATCATAAGAGAAATAAAACGATGTAATATACATTGTTACTAAAAAAAATGGGGAAAACAATTTTCAAAGTTCAACAAATAGTATAAATGAAATAATGGACTGTTATAAGAGATACATATTGTGGGTCCCTTAATTACCGGTCATATTGATTTACTACTACACCAAAAAGTTTTTATCTAAGTGATTGTGAAATTTTGAACGTCTTATTATTTGTAACTAATTTTTATTATTGTATAATCATCTGGGGTAGTATTTGTATCTTATTGCAAATATATCAATTTTAAACCGCAACAAAAAGGGTTTTTTCTGTAGGTTTTAAAACTTTAAAATCCCCCCATTTCCTTTCCCTTCCCAATCCACTGACCCTTGTTTTAAAATTTAATAATATCAGACTCTTCTGATTATTTGGGGTTGTCCTTCCATATGCAAATGAATATTTTTATTTTCTACCATACGGGAAATGTTCTATTACATTAGCCCTAGAAAAAAAAGGGGGGGGGATTCTTTTTCCCCCATTTTCAGATATTTATTTTTTAACTATTTTTTCCCAGAGTGTTTTGGGTGGCTCCTACACCTTCCTGATAAATTCAAATCTTATTTCACAATGAGAAGTATTTATATATATATATCTTGGAAATTTCAAGACTCCCTCCTCATTTCACCAACCCCCACTTGAAAATTTCCAATATTTAAGAATTATTTACGTATTTAAAGTAACTCCACTACATTCCTGGAAAATTGTTGTGGTTTTTTTTAACCTAAAAGTGTGTTTTCCCCTCTATTTCCCTGAGTCCCCATAAAGAACGTAAAATTATCCAATTGTTTGATTATTTAAAGTGATTCCTTAATCTTCCGGTCAAAATTAAGTTTTACACCACCATGAAAAGTAGTTTAGCATAGTTTTGAAACTTCTGAACCCACCCAACCTTCCCCATTTTTCCAACTTTGAATTTGAAGAGTCGTATTTTTTACTTAAAAGATTATTTGAAGTGATCCCTGCATACTAAATATCAATCTACCTCATCTATAAAGATTTATCTATTTATGGCCCATAAAATTTCAGAGATACCTATTTAGAACTTCACCAATTTTTATACTTTTATAATTGAAAGAGGTTATCCTCCCTCTATCTGCTTGTCTCTACGTGCATGAGAATATATTTTAATTTTCTATCATGTGGGAAGTGTTTTATTCTATTAAATTTAGAATTTGTTTAGAGGGGGGCTCCCCCCGGTTTTCCGTCTTTCGTTTTGAAACCAAGAAAATAAAAATAAAGTGTTTTTATAGTAGTTCTATTTCAATCAAAATTATAAGTAGTTTTTTATATAAGTTTTTGAAATTTCTAAACCCCCCAAATCACCTACCCCCACACAGAGATTTTAAACATTTCAGAATTATTTAGTATTTAGAGTTATTCCACCACATTCTTGATAAATGCCCATTTTCGATCTCACCTAGAGTGGTTATTATGTTTCTAGTCCCTTCCCAAATTTCCCGGAGACTTATTTTGAAACAATTTCTCATGTCAATACTTTTCTGGCTGTATGGTTTGATTCCTTTATTTGCTTGCAACTCTATATGAATGTAAATATTTCCTTTTTCTATTATACGAGAAGTGTTCATTTATATTTGTTTTATAATAGTTTGAGGGGAGCCCTTCGCCACCTCATTTTCATATACTCAATTTTGAAAAAAAAAAAGGGGGGGGGGATTTGGGGTGGTTCCTAAACCTTCCTGACAAATTTAAATCTTATACCACACTAAGAAGTAGTTTTATACATAAGTTTTGGAAATTTAACCCCCCCCCCACCTCTAGTTTCACCAACCCCCAATAAAAGAATTAAATATTCAAAAATTATTTATTTATTTGGAACAAACCCACTAAATTCCTTGCAAATGTTAATTTTCTATCTCATCTAAGAGAATGGTTTTATCTTATGTCCCCCTTCCCCTTTTACCCAAAGACCCATTTTAAAATTTGAAATTATCCTACTTTTTTGGTTATTTGGAGTGGTTCCTTAGGCTTCCTGCCAAGTCAATTTCACCAACTCCAACTTTGAAATCTCAATTGTTAATACTTGTTTGCTTATTTGGAGTGGTACCTCTACCTGCCTGCCAAATTTCAGTTATCTACGTTCCATAGTAGGTTATTTCTTTTAATAGATACACAAAACTCCCCAATTCTCGGTGTCTTATTTTGGAAATTCCCATTTTTATACTTTTAAGCGTGCTAAATATTAGATTTCTTGGACGTTTAGAAGTGTTAGAACAATTCCTGAGGAAGGAATTTTGGAACGAAAGAAGGCCACGTCATTTTCTTTACACAAGTAATAGAAAATGATAAATTTATAATAAATATTTAGTGCCAAAAATACCTGGAAATATTTAGAAATTTAAAAATTGGGGGATTTTCATATTGAGGGAAATTTTAAATTGGGAGAAATTTTCCAAATGTTCACTTTCCAAGAAAAAATTCAGAAATTAAGAAAAAGACTAGATTAAAAATACGTAAATTTAAAGAAAAATATAAACAATTAAAAATATAATTATTTCAAGAAATAATACAATAAAGAACATTAGTGTGTTCAAACTGAAAACAGAGCTTCATTCTCTTTAGTAATGAAAACTTCCCTGTGACGTACAGTACATCCGATTCACAACGTGTTTTAAAATTTCTATCCAGGAAAATTTGCCACCCCCATGAATATACCGCCCAAGGCCCGTGTGTAAATCCGGGATTGCGTACAACCAGAATGGGTAGTAGGATGTGGTACAAAAAATATAGAGAAAATAATATGTCATATAGAGGGATTATTTTGTATTATAAATAAGTATGGTTTTCTATTTTTCAGGCTTCATCAGAGAAACTATTTAATGACTTTTTAATTTGGATAATTTTTGAAAAAACCAGCACTATTTTTAATAATAGTGGTAATAATATTATAATATCTTCTAACAAAAACGATGGGAGTGGCTATTTCGGCGGGATCACCTTGTCACCAAGAGGCCACGAACTGTTGACGGGTCTACACGTGTTCCCCAACAGTGACGTCACCTGGGTTCAAGGAGTATCGGGGGGCCATGTCGAGTTTTTGGAGGTTTATCGAGCCACTGTGAACACTTCTCTTATTGTGACCGGGATAGGAACCACGCGAACTGTAGAAGAACATATCATCCTTAAACTTGCTGGAAGCAGTGGCAGGACGAGAACAAGGAGTGATCTACGTGGCGGGGTGCTGAAAGCAGGTGCTGCTGTAAGTTATTAGGGAATCTTTAGGGTAGAGGGTGCTGAGAGCAGGTGCTGCTGTAAGTTATTAGGGAATCTTTAGGGCGGAGGGTGCTGAGAGCAGGTGCTGCTGTAAGTTATTAGGGAATCTTTAGGGTGGAGGGTGCTAAGAGCAGGTGCTGCTGTAAGCTATTAGGGAATCTTTAGGGTGGAGGGTGCTGAAAGCAGGTGCTGCTGTAAGTTGTTAGGGAATCTTTAGGGTGGAGGGTGCTGAGAGCAGGTGCTGCTGTAAGTTATTAGAGAAGCTTTAGGGTGGAGGGTGCTGAGAGCAGGTGCTGCTGTAAGTTATTAGGGAATCTTTAGGGTGGAGGGTGCTGAGAGAATGTTCTGCTGTAATTTATGAGGGATAATTGATCTATTTACGAAATGTTCATAGATTAAAGTAGGCCTAAACAATATTAAAAAATATCTTTAAACGTTATGTAGGCTAATATAAAATAATATTTTTACTGCGTGTGGGTATTTTTTTGTCGTATGGCAGGTTTGGTCGCCTTGTGTGTTGACTGTTAGCCGTTCTGTTGGCATAAAACGTTGCACAGGGTATATATAGGAGATTGTCTACACGACGTACCCGCAATGATATGTGATGATAGTTATTATAATATTGTGAAGCCTGGGTGAATCTTAACCCACTTTAAGCCTAATAAACCAAACATTGGTGACTATTTGGGATCATTCCCCTTAAGGGGAATATATTCAAGGTACCAGCGGGGAACCGAACCCGGGACCCCTAAGCTCGTAGCCAGGTGTATTGACCACTACACAAAGGAGCCAGTTTATGGTGTGTTTATTTATGGTTTACTTGCTGAGTATCTTTTTAATTAAACCAATACAACATTTAAACACGGATGCTTGCATTTATTTAGCTTTGAGAAATATAGTCAGGGTTTATTTCTCAGTAATGTCATAAGTCTCTCTTTAAATTATATTTTTGTATTTACTTCCATAGATATTGTATCCAGATCAATTCAAGGATATGTATGACCTCACTATGCGTCATGTGGACACGTGGTCCAAAATAAATTATCCTCTTGTGGAGTACTTGGCCGCCAGTATGAATTTCAGGTAAAATAACTTGAACGTTCAGCTCGGAGTAAGAACGTCAAATGTTCCTAGACTATCATAAAAAACAAAAACAGGCGCCTACGATTCATTAGCAGTTCACTATAAGTTTGGTCTAGGAAGCAAATAATTTCACTTGTATGTTAAGGGCTTGTGGAAAAAATAAATTTAAAAAACTTTAAACTCTAGTTAGTACCACATGCAACCGTGGGCAAATGGATAGAGGCGTCAGACTGGTTCTGTCTGTTTTTTATGACAGAGAGTTTGAATACCAAATGAAATAGGAATGTACTGAGGTTCATTTTACCTTAATTGTTTCTTACGCTTCCTTCAATAAAATGCTGGCACATTTCTTTTAAACTCTCCCTTATCATCTCCACTCCATTAGTATGATTGAATAAGGGGCGACCGCTTCGGTGACAGTGTGGTATAGCGCGATACTCTCGTAGTAGACTAGATTGCCAATGACTATGAGATCGAGGTTCGAATCTCGGTCAGGTGTACTGAGAGTGATAATTACAAAATTATTTTCCACGTAAATGCGGGTACACTTATATAAATATAGCCTTCCTCATCTCTTAAGCCATTCGAGTAATTGGTACATAACCGTATAACCAAAACTGGTAATAAGACGCGGTGCTAGATAAATAAATAGAAATGCAGTATCTAGTTCGGTCACCGTGTTTGTAGAATTTTAACCAGGTTGTTAGTAAAAGAACGTTGCTCCAGGTGTACCTTGACGTTTGTTTACACATCATACCCACATTGAGATGACGTAATGATAGTGATTATCTGGGTGTTGTGCCAGTTGGAATCTTAAATCTAGCTTAAGGCTAACTAACCAGACCATGATGACCATAGGAACAGTTCCCTTTTCGGGAAAAATACCTCCGATTCTGTCGGAAATTGAACACGGGACATTTAGATTAGTAGCCAGGGGTGATCGTATAAACCTGTGTCAGTATTCACTAAGTGGTGCAAATAATATATTCGCAAGTGCAATTTTGAAAGATGCCGCCAGTTCCTTATTTACTAAAATAGCAGGAGCAGTGGTTTTTCTTTTAAAAAAATCTCTAAACAAATATTTATAAAATATGACGCATATATTATTTCATAAAAGTTCTATTCACCATAGTAAAATATGTTTTTGTCGTTCTTGTTGTTAATATTTCAGTGAACCTACTTTCAAATAAGCTTTGATATTTATTTCCCAATCAATTGTTAGTGCAACTTGTCAATCAAGTCACGTAAAATAATATTATAGTGGCGTAATATTAATTATTAGTTTACAAAATTGTATATAATAGGCGAGTGATCAAATTATTTATTTATAATACTTTGAGTTATTGATTTTTTTTTTATCCTAATACCAAACTTTATTTTGTGTTTACAATAATAACAACATTAAAATATACTTGGTCGGCCTAGCTATAAATAAATTGGTGACTAACATTGTAACTAAAATAACTTCTGAAAATAACACAATTTGTTTTAATCTAAATTAAGGTGAAACAGTAACAAAGAATGACTTATTTAGCATTGTTGCATTTTAAATCCATCATTAGTTACATTGTATGAGTTGTTTACTAGGGCCTATATTATTTTAAAATGTTCTAACGTTATGGGGAAAGTAAAGATGAAAATAAATGTTTAATAATGTTCTGAAAGACATTTGGAAATGATAATCTTACCTTTTGAAAATCAGTCAACAAACACGAAATGGCGTTTGTGTAGGAAGATCTATAAGGGGTGATTTTGTTTGTAAACGTCGTTAGAACCAATATGTTGGCTTCTGATTCGCGTTTGTTCCACCATTCAAAATTACACATTACGATGATAAATATAAGTAGGAATCGAATATCAAATATATATATATACAATATTATCCATTCTTGAGGTGAATAACACATACAACATCGTCCGATACAAAGATAATATTAAAACTTTAGTCCATTCCATTATGAAAACCTATTCAAATGACATTTAGATTTAGAACACACACCCAATTGAAGCTTTTCAAGAACAAATGAAAGCAATAAATATAATCTAGCCGCCAAGCAAATACCAACTGCAACTCTTAATTCCCACTAAGTCTAGCGGAACTAACGAAACTAAACTGTATTTGTCTCGGTGACTCAATGACACGCATTAAACTACCGAACACATATTTTAAAGTGTTTAAAACTGTTTTGATAATGAAACATAAGCTTTACATTAATAGTATTATTGTTTTTATTATTTAATGAGTATCTAAATATGTCATATTTTAATTGTTAACTTAAAAATATTGTCTAGCACTATTTGTACTTTCCACAAGTTTTAAATAGTAAATATTATAACAAATGATTAGCGACTTTGAAGTTAAATTGTTCTCATAGATTGCTCAAACAAAGCACAAATGATGACGACCCAAGTAATTTTTTCTAGCGCCTCTTCTTACTACCACTTTGGGTTATGCGCTAATGTACTAATTAGGCCTAAGTTTATGAGTATGTGTACCCTAATTTGCTTAGATGGAGGTTGAAAAACAATTTTGGAGAACAAATCATAGTAAACCAAACCGGAATTTGAGCACCGATCTCCCCGTCACCAGCAGTCTATTCTATTGCGAGTGTGATGCCTTAGACCTTGCGACCACCAAAGAGGGTCCCAAGTAGTTCTTGTCACAAACTTGCTTCTTAATTAATGAATAAATAAACAGATAAAATCAACAGAGCACATCTAGGTAGAAAATTTGCGCCATTTTTATACTTGCACCTGAACAAATTTCATCCTTTATTGAATTCGAGCCTTGGATTTCTTTTGTCCAGTTTGATTGTGGTATACTCGAACAGCTACGGTTGGTAGACGAACGGAAGTTTCGATGGTCTAATGGGGCTCTTACAACGGTTTGAAGTGGACATCACAGCTTCTGGAATATTCATGAGACTGGACCGGATGGAAGTATCACATTTCGTGGCAGAGACTTTTCCGGTCAAGTAAGAAACAAACATGTTTGATTAAAAAATATTAATTGATAAAGAGATTAATGTTTTTATTATTATTATTAAAGGTCCTTTAACCGCGTAAAACTTATTACATTTGCACGTGCATTTTTTCACGCCTTTTTACATTCCTATTATAATATTTAAAAATAAAATATGGTCCATCATGTTGATTTATTTAAAGTAATAATTTAAAAAATGTAATATATAAAACATTTAAAAAAACTAGACTAATTGCCTGGAAACAATAAAACACTATCCTCTAGGAAAATTGATTATTTTCACTATTATCACTCTTGTAATCTGAGATATCTCTGTGTTATGAAATACTGTTTTTTTACTATTCCAGGACAGCCATAATATTCCGGCAGCCATCGTTATCCAGTGTTACAAACATTTTCGTTCTACCCTTCAGTCATTCGCTGTGGTGCTCCTGTGCGACATTGTGTTTACTGGTTTTTATTACATTATTCGCGCAGCTTTACTTTAGTTTGGAAGGGAAATTAATCATAAACAATCAAGAAATATATGTATCCGAAATATGCACCTATGTGCTCGGAACTCTTTGTCAACAAGGTAGGTCTTCACGTCTACTATTGTCAATTTGTTACAATGAATGTATAATGTTTAGTTTATATGCATATAGAATAATAATAATATTTAGCACCGGGTCTTACTACCCGTTCGGGTTATACTCTTGCATATAGAAGATTAGTAATTATAAATAAGGGATTGCAATAATATAATAAACTGTAAGTAGGTTAAATGAAACAATGGTGACTCTAATACAATGTTTGTAAATGACAATAACTAGAAACGAGTAAAACATTATTTTAACTGTGCACACAATTTAGTAAAGCATGAACACAAACATGATTATCTTAAAAATGTGTCATGTAAAGTTATGAATCTATAGCATTAATATATTATCGAAATTTATAAATTAACAATCCCTACATTTTGCCTTATTCAGACTATTTATATGATTCTAATTAATGATAAGGATGCTTAAAATATCCTCACACTGCTGTATTTCTTATGTGATTGGCAGATCTGAAGTTATAAACCCACTAAAACCATTCTCGATTAACTTAACATTTTATGTAAGACCCAAAATATAACCTTATTTCTTATAGTAAAGCTCTATCTATATGTCTAACCATATACATTGATACAAGAACTGGGTGGATCGAATTTTGAGATTTAAAAAATTCCACTTCTTAAATAGCGCGAAATTTCTGTAGGCTTGTAACGCGTTACACTGCTTCATTAGGCGGAACCCTTGAGACGGGATGGAAGGGAGTGCGATTTAGTGTTCATATTTTTTTACGGTTTTTATGAAGACAAAGATTGATGGTCCGAAAAATAAGTCAAATATTTCTCCAGTTATTCCTTCTAGTTTAATATTTGACACATAGCAACAGTGCTTTAATATTTTTTATTAGTATTTGAACATAAACTTTTTAAATTAGCAGAAAAAGTAACGTTCAAATTACGCACTACACATGACACGTATTCAATAAATGTTGAGATTACCTTGTTTATAACTATACTTAGTGTACAATACCTACTAATATTATTAAATGTTGTGTCTTTCGACAGGTTCGTTGCCTTGTCTAAATTGAGTCCTTCAGCATGTCCTATAAACAGCTTTTATTTTTAGATCTTGAAACATCGTCTTCTTTCCTTGTTTGAAGTTATCCATCAGTTGCATTCATGGTATTCCTGGTCCCTTTTTCCCTTCCACTTTTCCTTCTGTGACTTCACTCGATAAGATATTTACTTTCATAACGTAACTCATACCGTTGACCTTTCTTCGTTGAATCATCTGCATATAGAATCTATTTCCATTAATTCTTCTTAGAACTTCTTTATTAGTCACCCGATCTGTCCACTTTATCCTTTACTTACTCCTCAAGCACCCCATCACAAAACTTTCCAAATATTTCTTAATTCTTTTCCTTAGGTCCCATGTTTCATCTCCATACAAAGTGCCGGTGCATCTTAGCACTTTACCAGTGTCTTCCTCATCTCCAGGTCCAGTTTGATATATTTTATTTATTTTAACTAAAAATAGTTTTTGTCATACGAAAATCAAAAATACGTGCCATAGTCCCGTCCATTTTGACCCTTAACTTTAAGATAGTAGGTTTAACATCATGTTGCCAAATATGTTGTTTATGCCAATCGCCAGGTCACTACATCACTCCCAAATCATTCTCCTTGAGGACCACGTCGTTCGTTTTCTCCTTGACTACCTTGTTCCTTTACACGGCCTATTCGGCCAACATTGTGGCTCTACTGCAGACACCCTACACTTCTATCAGGGGTCTACGGGATCTGGTGGAGAGTCCTCTAGCAGTGGGCATTCAGGACGTGGAGTACAACCATGTCTATCTCACAGTGAGTCCATCACTAGGATAGTGTACAGTATATTCAGGACGTGGAGTACAACCATGTCTATCTCACAGTGAGTCCATCACTAGGATAGTGTACAGTATATTCAGGACGTGGAGTACAACCATGTCTATCTCACAGTGAGTCCATCACTAGGATAGTGTACAGTATATTCAGGACGTGGAGTACAACCATGTCTATCTCACAGTGAGTCCATCACTAGGATAGTGTACAGTATATTCAGGACGTGGAGTACAACCATGTCTATCTCACAGTGAGTCCATCACTAGGATAGTGTACAGTATATTCAGGACGTGGAGTACAACCATGTCTATCTCACAGTGAGTCCATCACTAGGATAGTGTACAGTATATTCAGGACGTGGAGTACAACCATGTCTATCTCACAGTGAGTCCATCACTAGGATAGTGTACAGTATATTCAGGACGTGGAGTACAACCATGTCTATCTCACAGTGAGTCCATCACTAGGATAGTGTACAGTATATTCAGGACGTGGAGTACAACCATGTCTATCTCACAGTGAGTCCATCACTAGGATAGTGTACAGTATATTCAGGACGTGGAGTACAACCATGTCTATCTCACAGTGAGTCCATCACTAGGATAGTGTACAGTATATTCAGGACGTGGAGTACAACCATGTCTATCTCACAGTGAGTCCATCACTAGGATAGTGTACAGTATATTCAGGACGTGGAGTACAACCATGTCTATCTCACAGTGAGTCCATCACTAGGATAGTGTACAGTATATTCAGGACGTGGAGTACAACCATGTCTATCTCACAGTGAGTCCATCACTAGGATAGTGTACAGTATATTCAGGACGTGGAGTACAACCATGTCTATCTCACAGTGAGTCCATCACTAGGATAGTGTACAGTATATTCAGGACGTGGAGTACAACCATGTCTATCTCACAGTGAGTCCATCACTAGGATAGTGTACAGTATATTCAGGACGTGGAGTACAACCATGTCTATCTCACAGTGAGTCCATCACTAGGATAGTGTACAGTATATTCAGGACGTGGAGTACAACCATGTCTATCTCACAGTGAGTCCATCACTAGGATAGTGTACAGTATATTCAGGACGTGGAGTACAACCATGTCTATCTCACAGTGAGTCCATCACTAGGATAGTGTACAGTATATTCAGGACGTGGAGTACAACCATGTCTATCTCACAGTGAGTCCATCACTAGGATAGTGTACAGTATATTCAGGACGTTCTTCTTCTTTCTAAACGTTTCTAAGATGCTAAGGCCATTGTGGGTGTCGAAGTCCAAGCGAATGAGTTAGGACATACGAGTACAACTTTGACCTGAAAATTTTGAAGCTTTACGAACCCTGATTATCAATATATTTTATAATTATAGCACCAATGAGAGAGTCTAAATGTTAGTAATTTTGGCCGCAATGAAAATAATGTCCTTTTTTTTAAAAAAAAATAAGTCTCTTACAATGAGAATTGTAGCTGTATATTGCTGCTATGTTTTCCAGGAAAGCCTGGATCCAGTTATCATGAACCTGGTCAATAATAAGCTATCTGATAAGAAAGTAAAGCAGTACTACAGTCCCGAGAAAGGCATAGAGAGGGTCCAACACGGGATGTTCGCTTTCCAAGTGGACAAAGCTCTGGCCTATAAATTGATCAGCGACACTTTCACCGAGAGAGACAAGTGCGGTTTGATGGAGGTGGAATTGTTCCCCTTACCACTCATGTCTCTAGCCACGGTCAGGGGATCCCCCTACAAGGAATTCATCGCGCAGAGGTAGGTCCAGACACATTCGGAGCGAGCGGGTGACAGTGAAACATTTACAGTACAATTTTCATAGGAAGAGCCTTTTAGAAAATAAAAATTTCTTTAATGTCTACATTGATAACATTTTATAATATTATTTTTGATATTTTATTGGTCAAAAGTGACTGCTGGATATCAAATGACTTGACGTATGAAAAGGTGAAAGTAGATTTTGTAACTTTTCTAGTCGTCAGATAAGGCGTTTCATAAGAAAATGGAACTGTTGGTACAAGCTATCACACATTATATCCACTAATATGAGTCATTTAAAGTGTGATGGAAAGGGACGCAAGCTTAGGTCCGCACATTTTATGTATTTATAGGAAAAGATTTCATGGTCAAAATAAATAAAATACTCTTTTTATTTTAGCACCACGTTCTACTAACCTTTCGTGTTACAAGCCTTTGTACTAATTACTCTAATGTATTATGAATGAGGAAGGTTGAATTTAGAAGAAATGTAGCCACATTCATGTGGAGGGAGAGTGTAAAACCATTTATGGAAAAACACCCTCAGTGCAACTGATCAGAATTCAAACCCTGATCTCCACATCATCAGCAGTCCCAGTCTATTGCAATGAGTGACGCCTGAGACCTTTTGACCACCCGGGAAAATAAATTACTGCTTCAGTAGATATGTTTGGTTAAATTTTCTATTAAAATCGGACTATAGTTTAAATGTCAAATTTTATGAGCAATGTGCCTCATCATAATATCCAACAGTATTTTTCACTCATTCTTACTTTTTACTTTCTCTCGACACCTCGGAGAGAAAGTATTGTAATCGTCAAAAAATTCGAACTTGAGATTTTGACCAAATGTCGACGTTTTATGACCCTCTGAAATCAAAAGAGTTGTTTTTGGCGATGCCGTCTGTCTGTTTGTTTATATCTCGGCCTAGAGCTGAGACCATTCTACAGATGAGGTATCTAATGTTTCCATATGGTTCCATTGAGAGTTTTTTAAATTAAATATCCAACCCTATAATTAATGTTAGTTTACTGAAGGGCAGAAAGAGAAAGAATCGATTTACTCTAAATTCGCTCTAACGGTTTTGATTAAAATTTGTAGCTAGGCGCTCATTAACATTCCAAACAAAATAGCAGCCTTCATTTTCCTATGAAAATGAATTTTAAGAGTACTTCTTTCCATAGTGGAAATTATCAATTTTGATCATCTTGGTAACCATTTCAGATACGAAATAACTTATCATTATAAAGTTGTACTACTAATACAAATACAAATCTTTTAATTGAAACCCGCCTCGGTTGAACTCAACTGCTGAGGACGGGGAGATCGAGGTTCGAATCTCGGCCGGGTGAACTGGGGGTGGTTTTTCCTAAATGGTGTTCCACTCCCCCTCCACGCAAATGCGGGTTCACTTCCTCTAATTCAACCTTCCCAATTCCTAATCCATTAGAGTAATTAGTACTTAAAGCGTATAACCCGAACGGGTAGTAAGACGCGGTGCTAAATAATAACAATAATAGCAACGCGTCTTACTACCCATTCGGGTCATACGCTTTAAGTACTAATTACTCTAATGGATTAGGAATTGGGAAGGTTGAATTAGAGGAAGTGAACCCGCATTTGCGTGGAGGGAAAACCATTTAGGAAAAACCACCCCCAGTTCACCCGACCGAGATTCGAACCTCGATCTCCCCGTCCTCAGCAGTCGGGCTCAACACGACAAACGCGTTAGCCAACTACGCCACCGAGGTGGGTATGTAATTGAAATATATTGAAACAAATACTCTCTGGTAAGCAAATATTTAGTTTTTATGTAGATTTCTTTGAAATGCGATTGATTGCTATGCTCTTTGGTGTACAGATATTTTTTCAATGTTTCTGTTACAGTGTGTATTGTTTCAAATACTCTCTTTGAGAGTGTTTCTGTAACTATTTATATTATTTAGTTTCACATATATAATTAGTTTTTAGTTAATGTCTCTATTTTGATATAAAAGAGAAAGTCCTTTTGGTGCAATGTACTAAGTTATTTAGTTCTCTTAACTTTCAACCGATGTAGATGTACAAAGAGGTCCTCCTAATAATAACAGCATGTCATTAGCGCTATTTTGTGTCCCCAGAGTGCGTTGGTTCCGCGAGGTTGGAATCTTAGACCGGATATGGAAGCTCTGGGTGTCTCAAAGACCAGTCTGTGAAGACAAGTTGAAAGAGTTCGTCAGTGTCGGGAGAATGGAACTATACCCAGCAATGCAGGTCTTTCGTATCGGGGCCGGGGTCTCCGTGGCAGTTCTTATGGCAGAACTGATCCATTTCCACAGGTGAACCGATATTAACTGAAACGGTGTGTTTATGTTTAGAGCCTCTTAGAAAATACAAACACTAACGTATTTTTGTGGTCAACTGCAAAGACCTGTGCGAACCTTTGAAATCTCAAATCTAAATCCGAATTTTACTCAAATTCAGATTCTATTCGAAATTTTGAATCATAATATTGGAATTCTTTAAATTGAAAAATGACTCAAATTTTAAGGCAGAAAATGTTATTATTGGAATTGGATTCGGAAACTTAGCATTATAAAATATTCAACATATATTCAATTTTAAACAATATCATAGGAAGCCTTAAACAAAATGATACACTGACAAGGTTTAAAAAAAAACCTAAATCCACGTCGTTTGGTGACTTCGACGATGGGTTACAGCCTTAGAAAAGGAATAAAATTGACATAACATCGTCTCGATGAAAAACTGACAGTATTTTTTTTAAACCAATATAGTTCAAATAAATATTGAATCTAATTCGAATTAGACCCGGTATATTCGCATGGAAACTCATGTCATTAAAAATGGGCCAAATAGTAACTTAATTAATTGATTGAAACCTATAACTAACTATAAGATAGCAAACCCATGAATATTCACTAGTGAAACACCTGATTAATCACAGCTGGTCAAAATTAAAACCGATAAAATACATAAATAATCGTCAATTGTTTTCAAATTAGAAAAATTTAGCCTGACGCCAATAATAATAATAATAATAATAGCTGCCATTAAACAATATGGCAGAGTGTTTTTAAGTTAAAGTGAACGTTAAATATGCTAACTGGAAGGTAGACCTCGCATTAACTTTACGAACACTTATGAGGACGCTAGCGCTAGCCGAACATTGTAAAAGCGGCGGTTGTTCTCTCTTAAACATACGTTAAGCCCCCAACGAATAGAATGACGTGACATTATAAGATTAGGCCTTAAACTTTAAAATCTTTCATTCATACAATAGTATAGATGTGTAAAATATTAATTGAAAGATATATAATACTAATATTAGTATGTATTTACTCATTTTCAGAATGAAGATTATTCGTGTGGTGAAGAGACACAAGAATAGAACACGAAAATAATTAGTTACTCCCAGTATTGCCAGGATCACGATCAACTTAACGTTAACTTAAAATTAAATTAACGTAACTTAACGTAAAGGATCTCCTCGTGTGTTTAAATGAAAGACATCACGATGCAGTTAACTTAACGTTGATTTGCAGTTAACTTAACGTAAGAGATGTCTTGGGAGGTCTTTTACTTTACGTTACTTGAAGGGTATCACGTGATCTAGCCAGCCAATCATTATGCGAGGGACGTCAGTAGGGCTATTTAGTAATTCATTTGTCGGGTTTTAAGAACAAGGTCTAATTTTTATCTTTAGTTCTAGTGAAAGGACATTTAATTAAAATAAGCTTTAGTATCGTATCATTATAGAACGTTATAGAACAGACTTAATTCAAATATTGTAAAGAAGTTAAAACCACAAAGCTTTTATTACATAACATAATATAATGTATTTATTTCGAAAAAGATCCTTCTTATTAAATATTTAGTATCTAAAGATATACTTAAATCATTTATATTATTAATTTCAATGATTTATCACAGACACCATAGTAGGCTACTGGGATAGAAATTAAATGGTAGCCTACCTACTTCAAGATTAATCAGTTTCAGTTTGAGATTAATTTTTTTTTACCAGTATTGTGTATTGTATAGAAAAGCTAAATTTATCAAAAAAGTTTAGTGATAAATATCTATATTATCGGTTGAAAACTGTAAACATTCACATAATCATATACACTAATATAAATAGTACAAATCACAGATCAAAACACATTCCCTAGAATGGAGACGTTTGGTTCAAGTTGTTACGTTAAGTTACGTAAATCTTGATCACACATAAGTTTATTACATTATTATTAGCACCGCGTCTTACTACCCGTTCGGGTTATACGCACTTAGGCTAATGTGCAGTGGTAGGGTGATTTTGAGATGAAATGAAGGACCTACAGTTTAACGTGGAATCCGAACCACGGTGGAGGCCTGGCATTCCTCACATTCACAAGATGTCTTGTCAGAGGTGAAGGAAGGGCTTGGTAATCAGATAAATCTTTGCCGGGACCGAGGATTGAACCCCGGCCACCAGCATAGAAGTCTGACACCTTACCCCTAGACCGCCAGGTCATTGACACATAAGTTAAGTTAGCTTTAAGTGAACGTTACGTTAAGTTAACTTTAAGTGAATGTTACGTTAAGTTAACGTTTAGTTGGTCGTGATCCCGTCATACCAAACAAAGTCTCAACATGTTTTATTTAAAAACAAAACCGTAAAACATAGATTTTTTTAACATTAAATAAAATATGAATGTCTTAAAGACGTATATAACTGTTGAAAGAATTGTTCATTACGCGCTAGAAAAATTATTAGTTGCTATAGGTTCCATTCATTACCACTAGGCTCCACTAGCAGTCTGGATATAAATCCAAAGTCCACTGACAACGGGTCAAGACACTTGAGAGTAGCATTCCTTATTATTTTGAGAGGGTAGAATACACTTTATTTAAAGCTATTTTGGTTAGCAACGACATACCAAATCTTGATCAATTATTATTTTATTATATTTTATATTAATAAAATGAAGCATTTGTGTCTGTCTTGAGCGTTGTGCGACATCTAACGCACGCAGAGGTCTGAAATTTAAACTTTAATAGCCCCTGTGCACAGACATGTTTGAATTTTAATATTTGGATTAGATTTTTTAATTAATTAAAAACTGGTTAGGAAGAATTAAAATGAAAAGTTTTTTCTGTCTGTGTGAGGCAAATAAAAGTGATTCCAGGGGTAACCACGCAATCCATTGCGTGCAGAAATATTTGGAGTTGCCTGGGTAACCACGCAATGGATTGCGTGGTTACCCAGGCAACTCCAAATATTTCTGAGCCAATATTTAAATGATACGATCTTAAAAAATTATGGTATTGTTCTGTATGAATATTTAATCTGATTTAGTTAAAAGAACCTTTATGAGAGTTATAAATATTACTAAAACTATTGTTTACATAATTATGCATACACCAAGTCATGCGTTATGCTACTGTCACTTTTCATAGATAATATCAACACCTATAAAATAAAATTAATACTAAATTAATATGTTATTAATGTTGACAGCAATATTATATACATAATTCTAAAAGTTCTTACTTAACAGAATCTTACTATGGATATTATATAAACATATATAAATCTATACTTATTATATAGCAAATCATTAAAGATGTATAAGAACATAAGGAGCTATGGAAATATATAAATTTATAGGTAAAACCTAAATGAAAATTATTAGAATATGTATTTGATTTAAAATAAACGTATCAACGTTTTATTTTATTTTATGGATGAAGGAAATCCAATATGTATTAAATTGATCTCTAATGCAGTGGGTCAAACCCCAAACCTTCCACGTCATAGTCTGGAACGTAGCCTTACTAGGGGGGAGGGGCTTAATACATACTATAATGTCCTTAAGGGGGCCGTCTCGGTAAGCTAGAAATTACCGCGTAGGCTTTCACCTCTAACGCAATATTTAATTTTATGTAGTATTATTTCAAAATATGGTTCAACCCAAAATAAAGTCAAAATATTACAACAGGGCTCTTTTCCCTTAACAACCTTATATTTTCAGTTTAAGTAATATAAAAAAATGTGTGAAAATGTAACATTGGCTTATTTTCAACGATTTTTAAGCACATTTGCGGAGTTGTGAGAGTAAGCTTGGTGAAAAAGTGCTCTAGATTTAGCTTTCTTATAATAAATACAGTAAATTTTGATAGGCTCACAACAGGAAGTTTCAAGAAATTTGAGAACTAGCAAAGATATTTCCTAACTATCGTGAGATAATAGGTTTGGTAGATTTCTTTTACCTCTTTCTTACTGACATGACAAAGTTTGGTTGTAGGTGAAAGGTGAAAGGGAACACAAGCTTAGATAGAATAAAGAAGTAGTTCTAGAAAACTACATATACCATTGTATTTTAAGCTTTGTGGCCTGACAACGATTGATACTTTTTCACTGATCAAGGCGGCTGCCTTAATGGGCTCCACCTTAAAACCTTTAATATGCAAGTGTTTATTTATGTTTGTGAGAATTATGTCTAGTTCATATCCTGTGTTTGACGTGACATGTTCAATTTGATAGTGCTTCTGTGTGAACGTCGATGTTTTTGAAGGAAGCTCTATGAATACTGAAGTAGAAAACAGAATTAATAATGGATCACTTCGTGAAAAGCGATCGAAGTTTCTACGTCATACATGAAAATATAATCAGTAGGCAGCGTCTCGGCCAGTTTATTTCGTAGACTCATTTTATTCTAGTCTTTAAAATATTTAGTTTTTTTTAAAGTTGTAAACTGGTATTTAACTTTATTCAAGTAGCAAAAATATAATCTCTAAGCCAATGTTTCTCAAAATGTGGTTCGCGGTGCCTTATCGAGTGGTACACGAGATCCCAGGAAGTTTCTTTATACTGTAAAAATGAATTAAAGAATGTTGATCACTTAAAATACAAAAAATTTAAATGCAAAAGATTAAATGTGAGATATACAAATTACACTCTATTTCTTCTCTCCGTGGACAAGAGTTATAGTAAAAAGGAAATAAGTACCAACCTTGAGTCAAAAATTCTTTCTGGTGTGTTATTGTGCGTGTGTGCTTGCGTAGCTTTTAGACTAAGCATAATTTAACTCTTCTCACATAAGCATTAACAAGATTTTTTCCCGTGTTTCTTGATTGAGTTACGAGTTGAAAACCCGGATGTTGGTTCGATACGCTTTCCATCCATCCAGAGCTGGACATGCATTTAGACCTCAGGCCGGTTAGAGCTGCCCCCACCCTCTGGTAAACAGTACCTATCCTAAGAAATTCAGAAAGTGCTGTGGTTTCCCGGTGCCTTCCACACTGATACGAGCGAGCGATAAAGAGCCTACTAATTTTTGCCGTATAGGTATATTCACATACATTCCAAGGTTCTTTAACATGCCACATGGGCCCAACGGCTTTACTTCCCTTCCAAAAGAAGCTGTGTGACTTATTTATATCACTCAACAAAAATCCATCAATCTCGTCTGTGTTTGAACCCACGAACAGGTGGTCTTGAGGCGAACACTTAACCCTAAGAACCCTGAAGTCGACACCGTGTTTCTAAGTTACGTGATTTATTTGTATCTAGCTCTAGTTTTTCTATGTAATTATCTGTGTGTGTGTTTTTATGTGTATCATTTGTTTAGCTTCTGGTTTAATTGTAAGCGTATATTGGTATTCACCATTAAGGTTGAATATTATTTATTTTTTTACTATTGTTATTGTGTCTTTAAGTGTCATGTTACATAGAGTGTTGTATTACGGTGCTGCTTCATAAAATCCAGCACCCGGGTAGAAAAGATATATCCCGGACAAGTTTTATGACGTGAGGGAAAAACAATATTTTAGTAGAGAACATAATACTCGTGTTACAAACTTTCAAATCACGCAGTCAAGAAGTTAGAAGAGTCGAGCAGAAATTCGTAAACGCCAGAAACCAAATGCTTTACTGCGTGGAGCTGTCCTGAAGCAGTAGAAAAACAGGGAAGGAGGAAAATTCAAATGACAATACAATTTGTGTCGGGACACGGCCCCTCCCTCCCCCTCTATTAAATTGCATCATTCTCTTCTCAAAGATTCATTCTACGCTCCTATACAAGTTAGATACCTTTCGTTTCCGGGGAATTTAGCTCTTAGTGATCAAACAAAATATGTGGACTTTTCAGAGTGGAAAATGTTGACTTTTAAACTATGTTTACGAGAGTGTACATGTAGAGGGTCAAAGAAAATAGTTTTATTTTCATTCCAGTAAACATGCAGTTTTATCAATATTTAATCTAAGAGCAGCTCTTAATAGGAACTACCTTCGCTACCATTTTGATTTATTTTAGGCATTTAATATGCACTTTTTAAACCAACTGATTATATCAGAACACGACCAATAACTTAACTTAAATCTGGAACAGACACAACATCCAGCCCCCAGCCGTTCATTCATCACTGAGAAAGGGGAAACCCACATTTCACCAATGATACATTTTTCTACCATGCCAGGAATCGAAGTCGGGAGCCTTATTTCAGTAGACAGACACCCCACTGACTGAGATAAGGTGTCGGACCTCAACTATCAAAGCAGTCTCCTTAGGACACAAGTTTTGGATTCCCAAATATGAAAAATCATCTGTTTAGAGCTCTCGGGTGCATTAGAATCTGAACGTATCAACATCTTCATCACATATATTATTATTATTATTAGTATTATTATTATTATTATTATTATTATTATTATGAGCCGGAAGTTGGTTTCCTGCTTGATAGATTAATATTTACAACCGGAAACTAGCTCGACTATTACTTTCTCTCGGCCCCTCGTCCCGGATGTGATTGATTTATTATACAAAATATTAAAAAATAATTTAATTTTAACTGCACCAACACTGATGGACGTGCGGTCTAATTGTCAGGCTCGTCTAGTCTAGTTTGCCTCTCATTGAGATGTTAGAGTTCAAATCCCGGCTGGGTGTACTGGGGAGAGTATATAATAAAATTGTTTCCCACCTTACTCCAACGCAAATGCGGGTATACTTAGTTAAATTCTGCCTTCCTTATAGCTGACGCCGTTAACGTAAATAGAGGTATACCCAAGATATGAAATAACTTGCCATTTTTTTTCGCACATAATACCCAATATTGAAATTTAGTTTTTGCATGATGTTCACAACACTAGAGAGTATACAAAATATTCTACGAATTTTATGTGTGCATAATATTTGAATAATTATAATCGCTAACGTTTAAAATTGTTAAAGTTAGAACATTGTTCTTGAGGGTCACGGATTGTTCCATGAGTCGATTGAGAGGTGTTGATAGTTATAAGGTGGTTGAGGAAATTGTTACCTCCTCCTATGGATCATACGTGTACCATTTCTCCTCTGATGGACTTGATAACCGTTGGGATAACTGTAATCTTAAGAGTGACCCGGCGGTCTAGGAGTAAGGTGTTGGACTTTTGTACTGGGGCTCCAGGGTTCAATCCTTGGTCCCGGCACAGATTTATCTGATTGTCAAACCTTTCCTTCACCTTTGACAAGACGTGTATTAATCACAACTTGTGAATGTGTGGAATGCCAGGCCTCAATCGTGGTTCGGATCCAACGTTAAACTGTAGGTCCTCCATTTCATCTCACACTCACCCTACTATTACACATTAACGTAAGTGCGTATAACCCGAACGGGTAGTAAGACGCGGTGCTAATAATAATAATAATAATAATAATAATAATAATAATAATAATGATAATAATATAATCTAAGTCCTTGTTTCACGACGTCCCCTTCTATTCACTTAAACGTTTCCCTTTTAAATTATAGCAACTCCAATGTTGAGAATATTGTGCAAAGATTTTCTTATATCCTGTAGTTATATTAATATCATGCAAAAAACTAGTTGTAATCTTGCAGGATAAATGGTACGAGACAATAATTGGAACAAAATTTTCAAAAATGGGTTTCAGTAAAACATTGTTAAGAAAGCTTTCATCAGAAAAACAAACATATCATTTCGTTAATCACAATAAATAATTTTCATATATAAATTTAAAACAGAACTGTTCAACTGAACTGTTCAACTGAACTGTTTGTTTTTAATTCAAGTTTTTTTTTAAAAAATGTTTATTTGTAAACTACCCTCAAATTATAAAGAAAAATTATTCTTTATTATGAAAAACAATTTTCAGATACGTATTTTAAACTAAATCTTTAAGACTATTTTTGAAAAATGTCAAAATATCTCAAATTTATCAAAGTAAACTTCCCACCAATTTATTCTAGAAAATTAAACATAAATTATTGTTTTTCCTTTAAAATATTCCCCAAATAGTTTGAGATATTTAAAAAAAGTCATCAGTAGGCCTTAACTACCATTAACTTAAATGATTTTAAAAGAAAATAAACATATACAATTATTGTGAAAATATAAAAAAACTTAACAGCTACCCAATTTGAATCAAATCCTTTAGGCAATTTTTTAAACATTTCAAATTTGTAAAAAATATCAATCATCAATAACCAACCCTTTTACGAATTTTCCACCTAAAAATATGTATAGACTATTATTTTAAACAAAGATTTTAAAGCCATTTTCAATAAATTAAGAATTTTCAAAAATCACTCAACGATAATCTACCTTTAATTTAAGGGCTAGGATCGAAATTTGGTAAACTTCATGAGTTATGGTCATATAACATCTAACTATCAGGTTTGAACAAAATCCATCAAATGGTTTCTGATCTAGGCCCAGGGACACTAAGACATAGTCCTACATTAGGACAAAGAGAATGGTAAAATTCACTTTTTTTGGAATCGTGGGCACTTAAAACTTAAGGATTCATTAATATCTTGAGATCAAAAATTTAACAATTACAAAACTTTTTTATATATTAGAAAGAAAAACCAAAATGACGAATGATTTCGTAGCTTTAGAATTCCCTTCCTAGAGTAACTAAATACGTGTAGCCCGAATAGGTGAGACGTGGTGTAAAAGATATTAATTCCCCACTAATTGCGTGAAGAGACTGGATTCTCCCCTAGATGTGACGTAGAAAATCGAAGTCCCCCAAACAAAGTAATAGTGGACACTGCTTGCTATCTGTGGCTAATGGACGTATTGATAAGGCTTGCGTGCAGATAGCGCTGAACTGTAAACAAAGAGTTGCCATCGCTACAGACCTCAGCGCACCCCTCGGGAAATATTGAAACTACGTTTATCTCACCCAGGGGACGACTCTTCTGAGCAAACAGTTGGACATCGACACGACAAGAAGTCGTTTCCAGGGGAGGGGGTGGTGGCGAGTCAGTTTGACCTGGTCGACATCTATTTACGAGGGACTTCTCGTTGGAGGACTTCACTAGAAGTGAGAATACATTTTCTTCAAATTACTTTTACAGAGATACAATCAAACATTGCTTTTATCTTTATTGTATTTTTAAATTGTGCGCTTCTCAGCTTCCTAACCGTACCTAGGGCAGTGGTGAGTCAAAGGTGAACTAGTGGGAGCATTTTCCCCCTCCCAAATTCTTCCTCACATCTCAGCCACTTTACCAAAACCGCTATTAGATTCAATACAATTGGAAAAAGAACATAACTACATAAATAAAAGCTTCGATACAGTATACAACTCACTTAAAGTATTTTCTGGGTGCGCCACTGATTAGGAAAGGATTTTTTTTAAAGCGTTAAAACTTTACCCCTTACCCCTTCTACCATATCATTGTTAATAATAATGTATGTTTATTTTCTCTACCCCAATGTATACGGGCTAAAGTTCAATTTTCATAAGAATAACCTTAACTGACTAAAAAGTTACTTGAGCTACTTTCACATGTTTATACGTCAGCTTATGTTCACTTCAACTGTCACTTTTGATTGATAATACCTATAAAATAACACTAATCAATGTTGCCCACAATAAAATTAAGTTTGAATTCTCTAAAATTCACAGCCCTTACAACATTAGCTATAATTTTTTTTAAGTAGATTACTTCAAGAGGGATTCAATGTAAGTATAAAAAAAAGTGTCTTGACATTTTTTATTGAAAAACTTTACCCCGAATAACTGCAAGTAGTGCGACTCACTCTCCCCCTCCACCCTCCCTCCCCGTCCCCTCACAATTATTTGTATTTTTTTTTTTCATTTTTTTAGCACCGTGTTTCACTACTCGTTCAGACTATTTGCATTTAATTACAATACTAAGGTATAAATGAGGAAGGAATAGTTGCGTGGACCTAAAGTGTAAAATGTCTTAGGTAAAACCACCTTAAGTACACCCTGCCTGGATTTCAACACTGAACTCCCCATCCCCTACGAACTATACTTGATGAGTTTGTCGCTTAATCTGCGTGTCCACCAATGCAGGTCTTTAAGAATTTAATGAATCGTTGTTTTATGTTGACCTTAAATGAACAGCAAAAAATAAACACGGTAGAAAAACAATTTATATTTAAAACATAATATGTATATTTTAAATTGTGGTAAGTATTATTAATAATATAAGACTCCAATAAGCCACCAGACTGGTAATTAAGGAAGGATATTTTGAAAGAGATCTATTGTAAATAAAATTATTGGATTGATTTAAATAAAAAATTTGATTTCGTAATTATAAGTGGGGATAGAGAGATACTTATTTCTGTTTTTAAAATGGGATCAAATCAACTTTTATTTGTTGTAGTATTGTACGATAAATAAGAAAGATTACCACGAAAATTCATAGTCCATACACCAAACAAACCCAAAAGTTTAAATTTAGTTTTTTTTAACATTTTCTTTCCTGTATTTTTAAATATTTGCCTTTAGTCATAATATAGCCGCTATAATAATTGGTTAAATCACATATTTTAACAATGTTCTTTGCTTGAGGGAAATAAAATTTGCTAGACTGCGAATATTTTTTCTAGTTGTGGGGATGTTGATATCGATAATTCGCATTTGAATCAACCAAATTGATCACCACTCCTTCGATTTCACGGTAAAAAAAAACTACATTTCGTTTTATTTCGTGCGTAGATCCGACCAAATATAATTTAGTTTACTTAATGAGCTTTGTACCCTAGGTTATCAGGAAATTAATATGGATTCTTCTACCCGCATCGGTGAGCATGGATACTAAATGTCAGGTTCGACTAATTTGGTTCACCGGTGATGGGGAAGTTAGGGTTCAAATCCTGACTGTGTGCATTAAATGTTTTTGTTTGATTCTATAACATGCGGGTACATTTCCTCTAACATCAGGCCTTTTCTGGTTTCGTAATTAAAATTCGTGTATCTCAGACGGATATTAAAGCTTTGTGGAGATTTATAAAAAATGGCCGCTGTCATAGAGATTAAAGCGAGAGCACAGTGAAGATGTGAATCAATACTGAAACAAAATATTATAAGTTTTAAGTTTTTTTAAATATATTAAACTTTCAAGTGTTTTTTTTTTTTAAATTAATATCTCGCAAAATAATATATTGAAAATATAACGCTGAAAATATATTTCCGAGATGATTATTTCTTAAAAAGAAATCTTCATTCGTTACCGAGTTTAACTAATTTTCACCGTTGATAAAATAATAATATATAGTGACTAATGTACTCTACACCTGTACTTGCTTTGGAAACTAATAGTTGAATACAGTCCAATTTTCATAGAAAGGGTCTTATCTGAAAATTACAAAAGTTATTGGATCCACTTTCACGTATTCATACGTCAATTCATGTGAACTGCAGCTTTTACTTTTGATAGATATTATTAATACCTATAAAATAACACTAATAATATAGTAAAATGCTATCAATGTCGGTTGCATAAAATATGTTTGTATCCTAAACAGTATAAGGTATGAATCTATTGGCGTATCTCGGCTTATTTTTATATATTTTAGTGTATGAAGCACTGGAACTTTTGATGTTCTAAGAAATAGTTTAATTATTTTAGGTATATTAAAGGAAAGTTTTATTTTACCTGATTTATTCTATTTGAATAACCTTTAGGTCGAGGCACTTATTTAAGATAACTTAAGTTTTTATAATTAATTCTCTTTTTTTTTATTAAAACTTATTTGACCTGTTTGTTTAGTATATTGAAGGATAATACTTTATTAGTAAAATAAAAAATCCTAGACCTAAAAAAGTAGGGGCGGGGAATTGTAATATTGGATTAAAAACTTCGATTCTTAATGCTAAACATCTGATACTTTTTATGAGCTTTGATTTATTTATTTTTTAAACATTGTTTACTTAAAGGGATAGTTTTTTTTAGCTATACTATTGTAATAATAATTTAGTTACTATTTATTTTATTTACATACACAAACTGTATCAATGCGTAGTGTGTTAGAAAATATCACACTGCTAAGTAAGGAACATAGCTTTTGCTAATTTTGTCGTAGTTTGAAACTTCATATGCCCCCTATCGTGTACCGACTGTCCAGAGGTCTCGGTGGTGAATTCTCCCCGGTGTAATCATGTAATGGGTACCTAAGGGTAGTTTCTTTGGAAATAGTGACTGTCGTGGATGGGGGTATGGGGAGAGGTCCCTTGTACAGGAGGGTGGGGAGAGGGTGGCTGAGTGCACCGAGGCATAGCACAGGCATATAATACAAATAATTATATTTATAAAATAGATAAATGGTGACCCGGGAAGCGATTTTTTCATATTTTAAGAAATATAATCAAAGTTTTAAAAATAGGATTTTTTTTAAATAATGAAAAAGCTCATTAAACTTTGCTTTTGTCGGGCGAAGAATATATAAAACCATGGCTCGTTAAGTTTTCTTGCTCGATCGTTATCTTGTGTCTAGTTTTCCGGTTATTCTGCTGTGAGCTGGGCACTTAAATAAAGCACTTTACAAGCCACCCGGTTAATGATAGCACAACTCTTACCCTCCTTCCTGACGAGTGGTAACACAATCTAGCATTGTATTCGAAGGGTACAGAGGGAAAAAGGGAGAAAGTCAAACCACACACATTTTCCAGGACAATAGCTTTATATCTCAAACCCCAGAAAAAAAACTCCAGCAAATACTTTTTAATTAATTCAAATATAAAAGAGACATATTTTAACCATAATCTAAAGGGAATTAGAAAGGTCTCAACGATTGTCTAAAAGATTGAAGAACTCTCTCAATTAGAGTTAAAATTGTAGTCTCCCTCTTTTTTCCCCTGTGTCCTTCATTTTTATTATTCTATGAAGAACCGAGGGACTGAAAATCATGAAACGTCATCTTTATTTGAATAGCACGCAATGGATCAATACGCGATAACCTGATTGGAATGTACTAAACATTGCCATATTGTTGTAAACTTTATTTTTATATAATATAAGTTTGTATTGATTGAAAAGTTCCCATTTGTAAACCCACAATTTAAGTTTACCATAGATTTTTTGATTCTCTCTAAGCTCATAAAGACAAGGCCGGATTAGGTGGGACGTGTGGAGGGGGTACATGCCCCCGAACTCCACACTTGAAGGGCTCCTTAGAAAATCACGCACATGTATTATCACAATTATTTTACTCAAAACGCTAGAAATAATAGCTTTTATAAAATATTTCTTGTAAAGTTCAACAGAGAGAGAAGTATATTAGCTCTCGTTCCAACGAGCATAACCGAATACTTGTTCATGATCAGGGAATCAAACCGGAATCAGAATCAATAACTGTAATTAACAGGAACCAAAACCGGTACAGTAACTCTTAAGATAGATTTAATTGTAATCGGAACCATAATTGGAACCGATAAATATGTTTATATTAAATAAAGTTATTAACGTCTCATAAAGGTTCCAGCTTTTAAAACCTATTTTTAATAATATTCTGTTTCTGTTAATTTTAATTATATATTTTTTTCTTAGTAAATCTTGTGGAGGCAGAATATGTTTATTTTATAAAGGTGTTAGAAAAGTGTTAGTGAGCGCTTGGTAGCTATCACAAAATAGTTAAGACTCTCAAAGAGTGGTTAGTCTCTCATTGTGTTGTCTTTTCTCAAAACCATTTAGGCTTAGAGTGTATTTAACTTTGAGTGACAGAAAAATATGTCCATGGGGGAAAAAGGATCTTGAGAAATTTAAACTACTCCAGTTGTAAAAGCAGTCTAAATTTCTTCTTCTCAAGTCAACAACCCGAAGGTAGGTTTGATGTTATTTCTATGTATCCATCCGTAGCTGGGTATGCATTCACTCCTTCAGCTGGTTGGTGCTGCCTGCACCATCTGGTAGAAATCCCATGTACTAAGGGGGTTCAAAAAAGTATAGTGGTCCCCCATTGGCTTCAACACTGAATTTCTCCATGCGAGCGCTTACCAATTTTTCCGGGAAAGGTATTTTCACATACCTATCAGGGTTCTTTTACATGCCACAACCGACATGGGACTGATGGCTTTAGCTCCCCTCCTAAGGAAGTTGTGCTACGGATTGTCATCGCTCAAGAAAAATTCATCAACTTCGGCTGGATTTGGACCCACGGATATCGGGTGCTGAGGCTAGCACTTCACCTCAAGACCACCGATGGTGTCTGGCCCAAGCTAAATATCAATAAACTAATTTGAAGGTGCTATTTTTAAAAGTTAAAACTGTAAATGTGTTTCTTCACTCAAATAGGGGAAGGGGATGGAAGGCTACAAATTGTAGATCCTTTCACTCTCTTACTTCAAACACCAAGTAGTCCAGAAAATGTGCTCGTGTTGTGTAAAGTACAGAGGTGAATTCTTTATTTTACTATTTTATTTTCTGCCATGCCGTATCAGCCAGTTTGGGTTATACATATGTTTTATAACTAAATAATTGTGTAACTAATTTAACAGATTGAGTCAAATAAATACATTCCATTATTAAAAATAAGTAATATAACAGAGACAGTGGCATCAATGTTCTCATTAGGAGGGTAAGTGATTCAACACGTCGATTATCATTCGATCAAGTTGTGTCAGAATTCGCAACAAAAGAAAAGTTTGTTTTTATCACCACGTCTTACTACCAGTTCGAGCTATACGCTTATGTACAAATTACGATTATTTATTTAGGGAGATGAAGCCTATACTTAGAAGAAATATACCCGCATTTGCGCGGTGGAGGAGTGGAAGGACATTTAGGAAAGAAAACTCTGTATACCTGAACTGAGCCCAAATCTTCTCGTCATTGGCAGTCCGGTTCGTTGTGAGATTTATTCCTAGGCTTAGAGAATTCGACCACCAAAGTTGGTAAAGAAAATGTAAAAAGATATCTAACCAAGAGCTCAACAAGTGGATTACTGTTTATTTTAGGTCTACTTATTAAAATAAGGTTTATTGTGCACAAGGTTTTAAGTTTGTTTAGCCTTTTCTTAATACAAATATTTTGATCATGGGACCCCACACTTTGCAAGTGGCCCAAATTCCTTAATCCGGCCCTCCCTAAGAGATTAGTCTTCTGGATGTATCATTGTGTTCTGTATAGGGAGTGTGTAAAAGGCATTTGCTAAGCTAAGGCAACTTTATCAAACATTCTAAAAATAAAACATATATATTATGTATGCATTCGTTCTTTTAATGTCTTGGCATCACAGGATTGTAGAAAAATCTAATTATCACCTGAAATATAGCACCCTGAACTAGAATGAGTTGAACTATAGATGAGCGTGCAAATATTTATATGTATATGTATTAATAATATGAGTTCAGTTTCCAATGAATGTTACGTGTGCTGAATTTAATATCTGGTTAAATGGAAGGGATGGTAGACGCCTTTAACTTCGCCAGATCAATAAAGACCACACCCCACTTCGGTGGCCGGATGATCTAAGGTAACAGTCGGCAACCTACAGCCCGCGGGCTGGATCTGGGCCACCGAATCATTTTGTTTAGCCCGCAAAAACTTGGCATACAAATATTATTACTATTATTATTAGTAGTAGTAGTACCGCGTCTTACTACCCGTTCGGTTTATACGCAGGCATACAGATAAATTGTGTTCATAAAAATAAACAAATAGCTTGTTACTATATGAGAAACCAAAAGTTGAAATATTTTGCTCTTTTTTTAAAATATCAGCCTATCAATTATTTTTTTAGAACTCATACGACCATCAATATTAAAAAGATGCCGACCCCTGGTCTAAGGCGTTACTCTCGCAATCAACTGAATTACCAATGATGGTATTAACGGGGTCCCAATACCGGTCAGGTGTACTGAGGGTGGTATTCTTCTAAATGGTTTTCCATCCTCTCACCACGCAAATGTGGAGTATCCTTCCTCTAAAATGAAATGCAACCTTCCCTATTCCTAGCGCACCGTCGTAATTAGTACAGATGCGTATAATAAATACAAAAGGATAATAAGAAACGGTGCTGAAAAAAACAAGACAACTATTATTATTAATTTTATTATTATGATTATGACAGAATTCTAAACTTTTTAGACGTAGACTTTGTTGTGATGTCCTTTCTGTTCTTAATATTTTCAATGGCAATATTTCTTGAAATTTACCTTTGGTCGTTTAGATATTGATATCCCATCTTGGACCTCTCGTAATTCAAAATTGTTTTCTCACACTGACAATTACAAGATCAACCCTGTTGAACATTGTATCCGTAGCAAAAATTCAATTTTAATTTTATTGAATTAGATTTTTACCCCAAAAAGAACCAAACTTGGAGATACATTTAAAGAACTCCCTATCATTAAATTACACTGAACATGTTCTGCCTCTAATATTTAAATTTGCATTATCATTCTTAATGATTTTTTTTTGTGTTTTTTTAATTGTGTCAATTTATTTTTGGTTTTTCCCACAACTCTTTATCGATGTAGTTTATTACTATTGTTTTTCTTAACTTTTAGGAACTATTTATCGGAATGTATCATTACTTAGCCAGTGGTGAATCGTCTGATAATTTAGTAGTAATAGTAGTAGTAGTAGTAGTAGTAGTAGTAGTAGTAGTAGTAGTAGTAGTAGTAGTAGTAGTAGTACTAATACGGATTATAATAATATCATTTATTTATTTATTTTTTGTTGTATTTCCTTTGAAGTATCTACTTTTGCTCTTGCTATTTTTTCTTTTAAATGAACTTTTCGTTTAAAATAAAAAGCGTCAGTAAAAGTATTTAACAAAAGTCAACTGAATCGAAAGGGTTATTGTTGATGTCCTGTTATAGGTATTGTGTCTTTTGGCCAGCGGTATAATAAAGTAAATTTAAATGTAAACTATATTTTTGTTTTGTTATCCTCTTGTAGGTAAGATGAGTGAGAGCTCTTTGTGCCGAGGCAGGAGCCTGTGCTCTCCAGATCCTTATCTTCAGCTGCTGACCTCACTACAGAAAAGAGACCTCATCAAGTTCTTGGCCGTGCTGAATCGTCCAAACATAGAACTCGACCACTGGTACGATTACCCTCACTACAGTACGTGTCTAGACATTGCATGCCAGGAACCGGATTGCGAGCAGTTCGTCGATGCGCTCCTGAGGCATGGCGTGGACCCCAACAAAATTAACCGGGATAGAAAAAAGGCACCCATCCATTTCGCTGCGGAGTCGGGCAATATCGCCGTTATAAAGAAGTTATTAGAGTTCCCTGAAACTAATGTGAATGCTCTTGACGATTATGGAAACACAGCGCTTCATATATGTGCCAAGCATCTAACTTCTGAACCTGGTGTATACGACGCGTGCATCTTCGTACTAATGGCCAACCCTAACTGCCAACTTAACATAGTCAACATAAAAGGTTATACCCCTCTACACCTTGCTGTAGTCAATGGATCTAAAAACACAATAAAACAAATACTAAATAATAGTTTACAACCTCTTAACATAGATACATTTAAAATTTCTAGTGGTAAAAGTACTAGAGATGTCATTATGGAAAAATTTCCAGAACTTGAGGATGAGCTTCCGCAAGTGACGGTTGTTGATATAGAGGACGTGAAAGCATCGACTCTCTTTAGTTATCTATATGATAATAACTGTAACTCTTTCGTTGAAATGTTTCGCGAGAAAATAGATTGCGCTTTCCGAGAGGGTTTGTTGAATTCTAGTGATGGGAGCTGCACGTTTCTTCAATTGGCATGCGGGAAGGGATATACTGAAGTGGTTAAAGTCCTACTGGAGCTCGGGGCCGACCCTCACCTCACTATTCCGACAAACACTCGCTCTCCTGCAAGTATCGCAAGTTATCACGGGTACTATGATATACTAGAGTGTTTTTTCTCTCGTGTGTCATCGTGGCCAACAAATGGGGGGAATAGTATTCTCCATGAGGTCGTGAAAGGATCAACATCCAAGCTACCTCTATGTGCTAGAGAAAACAGGGATCATGAGAAATGTTTAAGTCTAATATTATATCACCTTGATGACATCTCAGTGGACATAAACCAACAAGATAAAATAGGAAATACACCCCTGCACTATGCTGCTTATAACGATGATGAATATGCCATCTTGATGCTGTTAAAATACGGCGCTTATATCGGTCTGAGGAATCTGTTCGGAGAACCCCCTCTCGCAAACATAACTCCGGAAACACTGGAGAAGTTTTTAGATACATGTCTAGAGACAAATGGAGAATTATCTAGAGAAGAAAACTTTGAGATTCGGTTCAAATTCAGTTTCTTAACCCCACCCATTACGACGTATTCTCATGGAAAGTCTTCCTTGGATTCCTTAGTTATTCCTATGGACGACGTAAACGCCATAGCTAAACCCGAAATTCCAGAGACAGACCCACTTTTGTACATAAGTCAATCTCGAGATCTGAAGCATCTTTTAAAACATCCCATTTTCACAAGTTTTCTCTTTCTAAAGTGGTTAAGAATACGCTCTTATTACTATTATAACCTCACTCTTTATATAATGTATGTCATATTCCTTACATTATACGTTATATTTGTTTACACTACGCCCACAGAACCATTTGAACCTCAACCATGGTATGCACCCACACTTTGGTTGTTCCTTCTGATATACTTCCTGTGGTTTGTGTTGCGAGAGCTATTTCAATTATTAGTGTTGCTGAAAAAATACCTTATGAGCCTGGAAAACTATTTAGAACTGTTTCTCATTTCAGTTACCGCTGTTATTCTTTTTTCTTCGTTGGTAGAAGGGCGCACTAGACAGCCTTTGGCAGCCATTTCTATTTTAGTTTCCTGGGCCGAGTTAGTTCTTTTGATCGGACGGCACCCTTTGTTATCTACCAACATAGAAATGTTAAAACGAGTTTCGTGGAATTTTCTCAAGTTCTTAGCGTGGTACTCGATTCTGATTGTGGCCTTCGCCCTCAGTTTCTACACACTCTTCCGTGATTGTAGTGGTTCTGTGTGCCAGAATAGTGAAGATAACTTCTTCATGGATCCAGGTATGTCCGTGTTTAAGACTGTGGTCATGCTGACCGGAGAATTTGACGCCTCATCCATCCCTTTTGTTTCATTCCCAGGGACCAGTCACGTGGTGTTCATGTTGTTTGTGTTCTTGATTGCCATTGTTTTGTTCAACTTGCTAAATGGGCTTGCAGTGAGTGACACGCAGGCCATTAAGAATGACGCAGAGCTGGTGAGTTATGTATCCAGAGTCAATCTCGTTTACTATTTCGAAAAGATGTTTCTAGGGCACAAGATGACTTTTCTCTCCAAGTCCAACCAATGCTGTTGTCTGATACCAACACGGCAATTGTTGACATCCTGCAACATTACATTTTTTCTTAAGGATATAACTTTATTTCCAAACGTTTTACCTGACAAAATGATTTGCGTACTACCTAATCAAAATATGAGGATAGTGTTTTCATCAGAGCTTCGCAAAACCAAAGTGAACAGCTGCAGTTTCTGTAGAGGTTGCCAAGCTTTGGATCCAGAGATTCTTCGGGCTGCGATGGACATATTAGCTTGCAAAAAGAAAACTTCACTAAAAGATATCAAAGAGCTTCTCGATGAGAATCATAGTCAACTTAAGAGCGTCCACGAACAACTGACTGTTAGTCAAAAGAGGTTAGATGACTACAGTCCAAGGTTCGATGACCTAGATATGTCATGGAAACGTACAGAAGAAAAGCTGAACCTACTGTTGCAGTGGATTCAAACTGTTCAAAACAAACTTGTTATTAGAGGGGAGGAAATAATTTTAGATTAACTGGTTCAGTTTCTTAACAAATCTTGACAGTTGGTTTAAAAGTGTTCGATAGATAGAATACATCATAAACTGGTATATGAATGTTATCACCAGTAAGTAGGTACTGCTATTAGAATGTTATTCAATCCAGTGTCCAGGCTGTAAGTTTACACTTAATTAATTGAATGATGATAAATGGTGTAGTATTGTTCGGAAAATGTTATTTCCGATTGATCTAAAATAAAAATTTATTTAAAATGCATTTGATATTCTAGTTAGTATTATATTTTCTAATGGTTTGATAAAAAAAAATTACCAGTGCAAATTTTTTTACCAAATAGTGAAATTCCAATTAACGCGCAAAAATAAAAGTGATACTACTTTGCACATCTCTTGGAAAGAAAATGTTAAACAGAGAGTCTGAAAGGTCTGAAACATAATGAAGATTATTTGAAGAAAAGGGAAGGGAAAAAAACCATTTTACAAGTAAAAACCTTTAAATGTGTTTCAATACAATGTTGTACTATACATTATTATTGATTCGCGTTTTGAGGTCTAAGTTTGGCTATGATCGATGTAAAGAGAATAGAACGTAGCGCCAGATAGGGAAATACATCTGATTGGTTGAGTTCATGACGTCACTCAGTGCACAAGCTAGATCATTACATACATAAAGCTATTTGGAAAACAACCTAAGCTGTTAAAAATCTGGTCACATTTTGGAACTTTTAATAATAAATAAACCTTTAAAATCCACATCAATGTTCAATTAACGTAATTGCTTTACTTATTTTAAAAGAATATGTATGTGTGGGTTTTGTAATACTAAAATATATCTGATGTGAGCTGGGTGACGTAAGCAATGACAGTCAAACTCCTCCAAGTGACGCTATCTTTATAGTCTCTTTACATTGGGTATGATTGCTATTTTATAAAATTTTAGTCAACCCTGGGAGTGAAGTGAAGGTTAGCAGTGACATAAAGCATACAACGAACATGTCCAAAGGTAAGATTGCGGATAGAGATATAAACCGTTAGTAATAATATTATTATGTTATTGTTTAATACCCACTTCAGTGGCCACATAGTATAAGGCACTACTCTCACAACAGACTAGAATGCCGATGACGGGGAGATCAAGGTTCAAATCTCGGTCGGGTGTACTGATAGTGTTTTTTTCCAAATGCTTTTCCACACTTCCTCCACGCAAATGTATTTACACTTCCTATAACTACAACCTTCCTCATCCATAAAACCATTAGCGTAACTAATAAATAAGCATATAGCCCAAACAGACAGTTAGATGGGGTGCTAAATAATAAAAAAACCTCGGATAAAAAATCAGCAAGCAATGTGGTGACCCTAAATAATATGTATGTTACCTGGACTCACATCGGTGTCTACGTGGGCCAAGATTTCAACATCGTCTCTGTTTGGTTTGCTGGCGGTGAGGAGGTAGTAGTTCGAATCTCAGCCAAATATTCTTAAGTGTTTTTAAAATGGTTGTGAACCCTTTGTCTACAGAAATGCTGGCACATGTAATTTAATTCTACCTTTCTCATACCTAGTTCATCAATTTAAAGATGCGGTAGACCCGATTGGTTAGTAAGACGCAGTGCACAGAAAAATGTTTTGCTTGGAACCGTACGTACAGTCACATTCCAGTACAGTATCCATGATCCACGATAACTTCACAACCAGTAAGAACGATGCTTACAATAATTAAACGTGGTTTATAACAAGCATAATATATTTTAATAGAAGAGAAATAAATGTAAAGCAAAGAAATAGAGGACATATTAATTTTATCTCCAATAAACACTATTTATATTTCCCCCCCTCCTCCCCCCCACAAACTTTTGAAAAATCGGATAAAATAATGCGAGTGTTAATTGTATGGATTGAATATACATTTGAATCAACTTGTGTTGTATTATGGTTGTAATGAAATATTACTATATTCGTGTACGTGGATATTTAACAAGATTTGCGGATGCTATCCTCGTCACGCGAGCTAATGGATTGTATGTAACTCATCGTTTAATATCTCTTACCTCTTGATGTATTTCATATCTTAAGGTGGAATGATGATGATAATAATAATAATAATAATAATAATAATATTTAGCACCGCGTCTTACTACCCGTTTCGGGTTATACGCTTTAAGTACTAATTACTCTAATGGATTAGGAATTGGGAAGGTTGAAATAGAGGAAGTGAACCCGCATTTGCGTGTATGGGAGTGGAAAACCATTTAGGACCACCCCCACCCCCAGTTCACCCGACCGAGATTCGAACCTCGATCTCCCCGTCCTCAGCAGTCGAGCTCAACACGACTATCACGTTAGCCAACTACGCCACCGAGGCGGGTTCTAAGGTGGAATGGAAGGGGACGTGAGAAAAGGCCAGGGTTTTTGTAGTTTTTATGGCAAAATATTTGTTTTACCAAATTAAATTAAATATTAATCCAGTACAAACATAGAATTTTATTTTCTTCACGTGGTGACCTCAAAATTTATTTAATATCTGTCAAGAGTGTTCTGTAATTTAATTAGAGCTTTTTGTCTCAATTTAAAAAGTGTGTTAGATAATACCGCTATGCCCACGACGGATATTCAAGAACTTTTTATGTCACCATGTGAAGAAAATTAAACTCTTATGTTTTTACTTGAGCAATGTTTTATTTATTTTAGCAACAAAAAAAAAGTTTGGCCATAAAAACTGCAAAATTACTGGTCTTTTCTCGCGTCACCTTCCACCCCACCATAATGTATCTCAACTCTTGATATATCTTATCTCTTGATGTCGCTTAACTCTTAATGTATCCCTTCTCTTGATGTAGCTTATCTCTTGATGTACAGGCCTATCATCTCTTGATGTGTCTCATCCCTTGGTGCCCCTCACCAAAGTTGTATGTGGATTAAAGACATTTTTCCTACCCTAACGAAACAAACTTTCACTCCTTCAGCACTTTCTTTTCAACGGCCGGTTTTATTACGGTGTGTGAGACCGCCGTTAAGAGATCCTAGCGACCAGCCGTTACTATTTGGTTTAAGAGTAGTCTATTTACTGTCACTAGACGTTTTACAAGCGTCTCTCAACCGCCAATCGGCTGAAAGCGATAAAAGACTGGCGCCATTCGAAAGGAGTGCATGAGGTTTTACATCTTTAATAGCACGAAAGTCGAAGGAGATTCTACCTAGACAATAAAAAACATTACATAGGGCCTTTAGGAAATATATTATTGTTTATAAATCGTGAGCTATAACTAGGTTTCCACCTCCCCCAAAATGGAATAAAAGAACTTTCCAGTTGTGTTGATAAGGTGTCAATACTTGGATAGTGTATTTTTTTAACTCTTTTTTTTAATCTAACGCCGCGTCTTACTACCTGTTCGAGATAGATGCATATATACTACTTTCAATGATGTGCTAAGGATGAAGAAAGTTGAATTTAGAGGAAGTGTGGCCAGATTCGCGTGGAAAGAGAAAATGAAAACCATTTAGTAAAACGGTTCTCGGTACACCTCATCAGAATCCTAATCTCCCCATCATCGCCAGTCCGCTCTGTTGCGAGAGTGACGCCAGTGGTCGATCTCACGGCAAATTTCAGTCGCTCGCGTAATAAAACTACATCGTCATTATCTGTAATGTTATAATTAAATTAAATAGTATAAAATGCAAATGTACACGGTTTATTTATTATATATTTTTTAAGTACTTTAGGAAAGCTTTAATCCAAGGAAAATATAAGATCATCTTAAGATCCACGGATAAAAATAAAAAGTAAAGGTAGAAGAGTGAAGAAAGGGTGGACGATCGCGGGACCTTTGATAAAATTATAAGTCTATCGGGGCCCAAAATTGTTGCCGACTCCTGCCTGCCTTATAGACCATTCGATCACTGAAGAAGGTGATGGCTGCTATTTTTCTGTCTAGCTCGACTCAATATTTAATACATTCGGATGTGTAGCCGGTATTTCAAGATCCTTTGCTCCTTTCATCAACTTCTTTGTTCATGTTCGTGCTAACACTTCTTGATCTGAATATAAAGTGCCCCTTTATCTCTCACGCATTCCACTCAGGATGAATCTCTGTAGTCTGCTATTACCTGGCCATTTTGGGAGAACTAAAGTCCTCATTTACAGTCCAGTTTTCAAAGAAAGGACCTTTTAGAAAATATTATTATTATTATTTGAGGTATTTATCATGCACGTTCTAAAACGACTGATTATATCAGCACACGACTTTTTATAAACTAACTTAAATCTAAAACAGACACAACACCCAGCTACCCCGGCCGTTAATTTACCACAGTGAAAGGGAGAAACCCACATTTCACCAATTATAAATTCACCGGCCGTACTGAAAATCAAACCCAGGACCCTAAGATCAATAGGCAGACACGCTACCAACTGAGCTAAGGAGACGAACTTATGTAAATATACCTACACTTTTTTTTAAATCAAAATTGATAAAATTTTAATATATTTCTAATTTTATTTGATAGGTATTGATATAATCTATCAAAGGCGGCAGCCGCAGATCATATGACTTGACTTATGAATACATGAGTAAATCTAGTAATTTCATATTCAAACAATATTTATGTATAACATAAATAGTACAACCCGCTGGGTGACTTGGCGGTCTTGGGGTAAGGTGTCAGACTTCTATGCTGGCGGCCGGGGTTCAATCCTCGGTCCCGGCACAGATTTATCTGATTACCA
>CABFVX010002095.1:103197-127917 GCA_902151425.1 Timema shepardi | reverse complement strand
TAGTAAATACTAAACAATTCAAGAGTATAACTACATATTAGTAAATACTAAACAATTTAATAGTTACATATTAGTAAATACTAAACCATTCAAGAGTATAGCTACATATTTGTAAATACTAAACAATTCAAGAGTATAACTACATATTAGTAAATACTAAACAATTCAAGAGTATAACTACATATTATTAAATACTAAACAATTTAATAGCTACATATTAGTAAATACTAAACAATTCAAGAGTATAACTACATATTAGTAAATACTAAACAATTCAAGAGTATAACTACATATTAGTAAATATTAAACAATTCAAGTGTATAGCTACATATTAGTAAATACTAAACAATTTAATAGTTACATATTAGTAAATACTAAACAATTTAATATCTACATAATAGTAAATACTAAACAATTCAAGAGTATAACTACATATTAGTAAATACTAAACAATTCAAGAGTATAGCTACATATTAGTAAATACTAAACAATTCAAGAGTATAGCTACATATTAGTAAATACTAAACAATTCAAGAGTATAGCTACATATTAACAAATACTAAACAATTCAAAGTATAACTACATATTAGTAATTACTAAACAATTTAATAGTTACATATTAGTAAATACTAAACAATTTAATAGCTACATATTAGTAAATACTAAACAATTCAATGTATAACTACATATTAGTAATTACTAAACAATTTAATGGTTACATATTAGTAATTACTAAACAATTCAAGAGTATAGCTACATATTAGTAAATACTAAACAATTCAAGAATATAACTACATATTAGTAAATACTAAACAATTCAAGAGTGTAGCTACATATTAGTAAATACTAAACAATTTAATAGTTACATATTAGTAAATACTAAACATTTTAATAGCTACATATTTGTAAATACTAAACAATTCAAGAGTATAACTACATATTAGTAAATACTAAACAATTTAATAGTTACATATTAGTAAATACTAAACTATTCAAGAGTATAGCTACATATTAATAAATACTAGTACCCGCATTTAGTAAATATTAAACAATTCACGAGTATAGCTACATATTAATAAATACTAGTACCCGCATTTGCGTGAAGAGTGTGAAACAGTTTATAAAAATAACTTAGTACACCCAACTGGGATCGAACTATGATATCCCCGTAGTCGGCAGTCGACTCGTCTTAGACCATACGGCCACTGAAGTTTGTTTTAGTTAATTATATTACATATATGTACCTATGTATGACATAATTTTATGCTCTAGACTTTATAGCAATTAGACATATTATCTAACGAACTTTGATTATCTAATAGCAAAGAGTATTTTCTTTTTGACAAAATAAAACATTAGAAATGTTATTTTTATTACGTCGTTATTGACAAAAAGTATTGTTTATGCGAACATTTTACTGCTTTGAATACGTTCTTATAGAAAATAATTTAAAATAATAAAGTTCATTATGATTTTATACGTTGTTTACATTTACACTTTATTTTTAGAGGACGTAGTGATTAATTTTGTAGCTATAATAAAAATTAAATATTACCAATATTAAAAATTGAGATAGAATATGAATCTCACACTCAGAGTTAAATAGCAACAAAGAACCCTTTTTTTATCAATATAAAAGGTTTATTATTGAAAACACTCGCGATATCATAACAAAGGGAAATACATTCAATACCTCTTATTCGAAATTTATATTTTTAAACTACATGTTTTAATACATTTCATTTTAAAATAATTATTAAATTGCTATTTGATATAATGCTATTCTGATACCTAACTGAATTAAAACTAACACACCTTACTCATTTTGTTTATTTGGGCTATACAGTTGACGTTGCAAATATCTAGAGCGAACATAAAATCAATAAAATAAAAGTCATATCAATCGATCAATCAAGAAATATAGTGAGCAATTGCTCAAATATCCCCTCGCCTCAATTTAAAACCTTAATAAAATGTCGTATTACCCCGTCTTTCAATAATGGGTGGATTTATTTGTCCAGTAAAATGTTCATATGAAAATTAACATTCGTTCTTAACATTAGTATAAACAGAGAATCTTTTTCAAATTTAATTTAGTAGCTTTGCTTTATTAAAATGAATATAATAAGTTTACCATCCAAGAATGTTTTACTAATTTAAAACATCCCAATAATAGTCGAGTAATAGTTTTAATAGTTTATGTTGGTACTCTTCATCCTGTTGCTATCACGTTCATTTTGTGGTAAGCGTTTTAATTAGTTCATTAGGGTAGATATAAGGAATGTAGAAGTTTTTGGAGATGCGCCAGAATTTATATTTAAATAGAGTGGGAACCTACTTATGAAAATACCCTTACAGTACTCCTAGTCGAAATTTGAAACTTAACCTCCCCGTCTCCAGGGGCTTGTTTAATAAAGCTACAAGTCTTCATTTACAAGATAATTAACTTTTAAGTTGAAAGAAATTAGAAAATTGTGTTTTAAAAAGATACAAGTAAACTCTTATAGCTACAAGTGGAATTTTATAATTTACAAGTGTTTTTATAAGTAAGTTTATATTATGGTTTCATAAAGGTCCTTGTAGGTCAAGCCATACCGACCGAGTGGCCGCAGTCGTTAGCGATTATGGAGGCAATCTTTGTGGATAGAGGGGTTCATGTGATCAACACAAAGATACTTCCGGCTGCTAATCTCAGTTATCTAAACCAAACCATCTTTATTCAAGTAGCTCCTCTACTGTCCTCACGAGGCTGGGTTTGACTACAAGCACCATATTCATACACGTCACAATTATGCTCTATACCAGTGGTTCCAATCTTCATGATTTGACAAAAACACACGTGAGAAACAGATGAACGTGGACATGTTTTATAGAGGCTTTCTGGCGGTCATAAAAAGACAACAAGGTGCTTAGTAAGATATTTGGTCCAAAAGGGGAAGAGGATACTGGGGAGAAGAGGAGATTACATAATTATCATTACATGACACTGTTAGGGTAATCAAGTCTCATAGATTACGGTTGAGAGGACATGCAGCGTGAATGGAAGAATCTAGAACCTTGATCAGGCTACCTACTGGAAAAGCCAATGGGAATAGATCATTGGGAAGACCTACACGCAGATGGAAAGACAACATTAGTGTTTGGTCCGAGAGTAGACGCTCAACACACTATAAATTTGCGGCAATGTAAACTAACTAAATAATCAACTATCAACCCTTTTCTCTAGTTTAACTTTATGAATAGTTATCCGTGTACAGAAGAACAATATATTGGTGTGATAACTCATCACATCATCGCATCGCAACAGCCAAGTAGGCATACTGGGAAAACAGCGCGTCCAAGTGATCATCCCCACCAAGTATGATCGTACTTCGCACCTGTTTTCATTTAATAATATTCCCTAATATCTCTTTATCACTCAACTCACAAACAACCATCTTACTATGGGTGTACACTATTCGGGTGTATTTAAATATTAGCTATACATACTCTTATGAACTCATTTTCTTGGAATATCATTGTGCAGAAAACGTTAGCTCGTTTAACACTATTAATGCCTGTTTATATTTGTTTCTAATATGGTTGATTATCAGCTTGGAGCACGCAATAGTGACCATGTTCCGGCAACATTACACATTCACGTGCCTCACCGTGCCTTTATCCGTCCCACACTCACACATGTAAAGACAATATACACCTAAATGTATTTTACACTCAACAAAGTGGTATTTTGTTTAATAAGGGATTATGTACTTCGATAAAACAACAATAATCGCAGTATAATGGGGTTGTATGACAAGGCCGGAAAATACTTTATAAATTTGCTAGATAGGAGACTCCCAACTCATCCCCTATTTTAGAGGTGAGGAATAATTGAGACAGTGCATTGCCTGTTACCGCGAACTGATTTCCCGTCAATGACTATTAAATTTGACTGTGATGATTCTCGGGGGTGTTGGGTTCGATTTCTAGGACGTCACAAGGTAAGGCCCTGTACATAACTGTGTAATCATTAAGTTCGGCTTATGGGAGCAGATGGATCTTTATTTGACAGAAACTTGATACTCACCCTCCTAATAGTCTTGCCTTTTTATTCTTTTCGTGATCTTATTGTTGAACCTCTTGATATAGTAAGCAGCGTTGCCAGATATATTTGTTTGTCTACCTGAACTTGCAATCAAGTGTAAGGTCATTCGCATGTATAGTATATATATATATTTATATATATCGTAAATATATATATATATCGTAAATATATATATATATATCGTAAATATATATATATATCGTAAATATATATACAAACTATTCCCCTGATAAAATTTCAAAGTTAAAATTTGTGCCTGGATAAATAGAAAACAAATGATTATGAAACATGACTTAGCTCTGGGGTACAAAATTACACACATACTCCAAAAATTTAGAAGTTTCCAAACTTGCTCCACTATGATCTTCCGTGATGCGGGATCAAAGTCCAAATCCCAGCTAGATGTACTGAAGATATTAATTTTTAAATGGTTTTTCACCCTTTCTTCACGGAAATGTGGGTATATTTCTTTTAAAACTCTTACCACATCCCTATCCCATTAGTATTAATTGTTCTGTGAACCGTAGACCTCACAGCCTTCTATAATATTTCTCTTTAGATTTAAAGTTTTTAAGGAATCCTCACACCAAGGCGAACGTGTGAGTGAACGCGATCCGTCGGCGAACTTGTAAACACACACCAGCGTGAATTGCTCGCACGATCAAATAAAGAGTTGCGTGGATCTGGTCGAGATCTTCATAGTAATGGATGTGTGTGTGTAATTTACTCTGCAGAAGCATCACATAACTTCTTCTATATTGAATTATAGTAAAGGCTACGTATCTTACCTCTCATTCCAAACATAGGGCCTATTTCGTCCCACTTCCTGTTCATTAATCTACTGTTCTTATAGCTGTTCATTTTCATACTGTAAAGTATGTCATTTTCTTTAGCAGCTTCTATGAGCCTCTCTGTGGTTTCTGGATCCATACAGATTAGAAAGATATAAAACAAAAACAATCAAAGATTGGAAACCCAACACGTGGCCTCAAACTGCATCAAAATGGCTGCTGCCAACTGATAGACTGGGCGAATGACCCGACATAAGCGATCAGTCCGCGCCGCGCATCTGACCGCGTGACCAGCCTGATCGCTGGTGTGTGCCACTACATTTACCTCCATGTGTGGGGTAGTTCACTTGCCTTGGTGTGTGGAGTCCTTCTATACATATCTTTAAATTTTCCCTTGGATTTGAAGTTGATGTTTATTCTTGGTGAGCGAGCTAGAGAGAAAACAAATCGATAATATATTCAATAATGTATTATATTCATAGATAATAGCCGTTGTTCACGTGGTTCAAGACGTCAGACTAGCTACATATATCAACATTTAATTCAATACGCTCTAGTCTCTTGATGAGTTGCTTTAAGTTTTAAATTTAAATCAATTGAGATGAAATATTTAATGAAAAACCTTTTTTAGGTGCTGCCATATTGACACGAATAACCAGTCTTAAAAACCATCCAAGCCAACATACATCGTCCCCACATTTGGCAGTTATCGTGGTAGAGAAAAAATGGAGTTTTAAGTGGCCACCATCTTTAAATGGATAGCCATATCGAATAACTATGTACAAAAAATATCCATGTAAACTTTCGTTAAAATAGTTCTACGAATGGGATAGCCATTTTAGAGAAAATATCAAAACAGAACCACATAGATAAACTGCCAAATGGTAGAGTTAAAGTCAGGAACTCACCACTCTTGGTCAATAAATGTGCAGATCGCCCAGATGTGTAGGACGTTGCTCACAAATAAAACAAAACTTGATAACTCGTAGCGATCAACATATGACCCTAGATAAAAATGTACTTGTTGATTTCATAAATTGATGAACATCTGGACTGTGGACTACCCACCCCAAGGGCAGCAATCAGGAGAGAACGCAAAGTGATCACATCACATCCCCTGGTCTAAATTATATTCTTTTGTTGTGCGCGGGTTGGGAGGGAGGGGGTACAATGACAGAGCCTCGTAATATTTGTATTTGTCCTCCGAGCGGTGCGCGTTGTGTGTCACAGACAATGGTGGATGGTATCGGAATACAATATGTCAGCAGCAGGCGATGACGTGGGGCCTCAACAAGGGATATATATTGACTGACTGCACACGTTGGTAGTACTGGGCATGTGTGTATATTACAATACGTTCGACCAGATCACACTTGGGTCAGAATCTCATGTGGAACTATTTCTGTTTTTACGCACCCCACCCATTACAAAAAAAGTTCTTTCACCACCATGGTGGGAATTATTATTTTTGAAAAATGTGTATTCTAGGAAAAAAACTATATTTATTTGTGAATGATCCCATTATTCTATAACACAAACGTTTTTAAGGCGTTGAACATGTTTCCACAGCACAATAATTTATTTTTTCGACCCATGTATTACTACCAGCTCGGATTATATGCTTGTGTACTAATTACGCCAATGGTTTTAAGGGTTAGTAAGGTTATAATTGAAGGAAGTGTACCCGCATTTGCATGGAGGGAAAGTTAAGAACCATTTTGAAAAAAAACACTTAATACACACACTACCGAGAGTAGAACCTCGATCTCCCCGTTATCAACAGTCTAGTCTACTGATAGAGTAGCGCGTTAGACCATGTGGCTGCCAAAACGGTTCGTAATAATAATATCATGAACTACTGACATTTCTTTAAATGGGAATGTAAAGTGAATTTTCTTAAACAGAGTTATTTACATCTTATTTTTTCCACCAATATATCGCTCCATAGAAAAATTTAATATTTTGTAAATGTATGGGAACAAACCTATGGAATAAAATCATTATTATTTTAAGTACTAGGTAGAATCAAACCACATATCTACCATCCACGTGGAAGTCAGATCTACCCGATTAAATACATGGATTATTTAGATATTATTAATTATATTATTCTAACTAATCTAGAAAATGTTAACTTTAATTGTTTATAATGTATAGATGTTGATTACGATATTTGCAATGATTTAATTTAGAAATAAATATACAATAAACACGTTAACGAAATAAATAAATTCATCTTTTAGTAAAATACACAATTGGCAGTAGAGGACTCTAATTGGTGTAGATTAGATAATCTTGTTCAAGTATATACTCCTAAAATTAGTGGCTTTATATTTTCTAACAAGGCAAATTCAAGTGAATGTATTTCAATTTCACCGTACCCATCCATACCTCTTCCTTAGATTAGTGAAATTAAGTTAAAGAAAACTCAAAAAAGTTGTATATTTCTCTATAAATAAAATTGTATTTTAGAAATGAAATTTAAACTACGTGATAATGATTGGTTGCGCGTTGCTAGAAACCACCTTTATTTTATCTTGATAAATATTGCTATGTGTGCGCCTAGATATCAGGTCTGTGAGCGTGGTCGTGCCCGCCATGGAGATCTGTTTGACACTTTGCATATCTTTGTATAAAACAGGGGTGTTGGGGCTGTCAGGGTCCGTTTACCGTGAAATGCTTACCTTGATCGATTACACTATGACGCTATCTTACAAGATACATCATAGTGGAGTCAACCATGGAAAACACATTGCCTATTGATCAGGGGTAGTTTTCCACTCGTGATACATCACAGTGGTTTTCTCATCCTAACTTTCTCTAAATTACCAACCCTATCTTAGGTCTGTATATTAAGTCGTTTATATCCTTAGTTTTAAAAATATTATAAATTCAAAGATAAGACATTACAAGAAATAAATTAATTGTTAATAACTACCCACAGTGCATCCCCATCACAGGTTTCCAGTATAATGCAAGGTCAACGCCCTAAACTATGTGACCAATCATGCGCACCCCTTTGTAACATACATTTTATTGTTTGACTAACATCACTGAAGATTTTTTTTACCGTAATATTTTTCTCAGTAGGCGATCTAAATTCATTACGAATACAAAATTAGATATGTCAAGGGTTTTAGAACTCTGAATATGTCACAGTTACATTCAAAAGAGGACACGCTGTTTTATCTTCTAGCTTTTCATTAGTTCTCGCACTCTACCCCCTACCCTCCCCAACCTTATTTTTTCAGACAAGGTTAAGAGTTGAGAGTCTTCCTACGGCCAGAAAAATTAATTACTCGGTGATGGCATTCGAGTCTACGGCAAAAACGCCGCACCTTAAATAACTTAGCCAATAAATTGGTTTCCGTCCCATTTAGATGATCAAACGTTCCTGACTGGTGTTGAGCATATCACAGAATTGTACAGCCATCTCTGTGGTTCGTGGTTGTATTCCTGGCTGCGATAATTTGTTTATGGATACTACGAACATCAGTTCTTGGGCCTACTATATGTGTGTGTGTTATGTTAATGTAAAATACTCTTTAATACTCTAAAAATAATTGTTATAGCCATTTTCAAAAATAATTATAATTTTCAAAAATAACTCTCATCAGCAAACGACCCTTTATCGAACTTTTACCCAAAACAAAGTATGTAAGACCTAGTATTATTTTTCATGTCAAACCCTTCCAAGATACACCCATTTGGAACCAAATCGTTAGAGCCGTTTGTAAAATATTTAAAGTTTTTGGAAAATAAGTCATCAGTAAACTACCCATAAATGAGCCTTTAACCCAAAACCAACTATACAGTGCTGTTTGTATGTCAATAAAATCCTAGAAATGCATTTCAAAGAAAATATTTATAGAAACATTTTCAAAAAATTTGGAATTAAAAAAAAATCACTCATCAGTAAACTACCTTATTTGAACGGCTGAGGTAAAAAAAAACTCATTTTGTGAGAAAGAATGGTAAAATCCACTTTTTGGGGTTTGTGTTCACATGAAACGTAGTTATTTGTCAGAATATAGATATATATTTTTATTAACTGTCACAATACTTTCTCTTGATATAAAAAGTAAAAATGTATGTATAGTTTTAGAATAGGGTAGTCTAAGCAGTTTTTTCAAACTGTACTCCGCCATAAGTGTGTCAGGCTTCATGAATTTTAGAATTTCAGAATATTATTTATTTGTTTCTCACAATATAAAATATCAATAATTAGGATCGCTAATGTTTTCAAATATAAATAAAGGAAAAATTCCAAAGATACTGCCAGAATACGTGATTGTATCTGTTTGTTTTACATTTTTATGCTTGTAAAATTTAAATGTCGTTATTGAAAGTTCATAATATTAGCTTAAATATTTTTTAAAGGATCCCGCATGCATTTTTTCTGGTTTAAGGGCTCCTTTGTTTTAAAATGTTTGAGAACTCCTGATCTAAAGAATAAAACTTTCAATAGGCTTTGATTACCGATGACATAAAGGTCAAGGTTCGAACTCTGACCTGATGTTTCGGGAATGATTTTCTACATGTAATTTATCTTTGACGTAGAGACTCAGGCCATTTGCATATCTGTATAAGGCCTACAGTTCTCAACTGATTCTGAGAAAATTTAAGACGACATTAAAATGAGAAGAAAGGGAAATATCAACAATAAAGTAAACAATTATATGACCTTGACCAGTCCACACGTGAGATAAGGCGTCAGTTTCGTATTATATTCCCTACAGGTTCCAGAAAGGTCAGGGGTCGAATTCCACCCTAATAAGCTGAGTTTGTTTTTCCTCAAATATGTTTCAGTCTTCCCTAAACAAAAGCGGATACATTTCCTCTCAATTCTACCTTCTCCATTCCTACCTAATTAGTGTATAATTGTGAATATCCTTGTTGAAGAGTGTTAAGGGGGTAAGACGCAAAGCACTATTAATATATTATATAAAATGTTTTAAAACTTAACCCTTCAGAAAATTGATGCTAAATTTTACCTGTCATCCGCATACTTTATGAATGTTTAAAACAAATATTTTCTTAAAGTTTTTTGAGTAATCATTTCTAAAATAAAAGTCGATTTGAATCTCTAACTTAGAATTTTTTTTATAAATTACCGTCTCAAGCACAAAACTAATACCTTTTATCCTTGTAAATACTATACAAACTAAGCCGAGGGTGCAGACAATGAAACAACCCAACGTTGAAGGAGTAAAGCCTCGAAAAGGAGCGCAACACGTTTAACTTAGCTGTTGTAGACCTGTTGTTTCCTTGTCTGTGACTAGGAGACATTGTGACGAGTGTATTTGTTTAGTAAAATACTGCTATAAAAATAATATGATACTGTTATTTCATATTTGGTAATTATTGTTAGTATTTTTAGTAGCACCTTGTCCCCTCTACATATGTTACAACTTTTAATATATTTTTGTAATCGGGTTACCTATAGCTAACGGACGAAATCTCTGAGTTTCTAAGATCTTTCATTTTATTTTTTTGATCTATAAATTGTGTATGCTATTTATAATTTATGAAACAATTTACAATGTTTATCATAAATTGCTTGAAGTATAAAATAGTAATGTATGTCAGTCTCAAAAGGTTTGTTAGAAAAGGTTCAAAGTGTATTTCATATTGTCCATTAATCATACATTTGTTTGTAAAATTTTAATAAGCTTGCCTTTTCTATAAGATATAAGACCATGTTTGAACGTATAAAATGATATTTTTAAGCGTATAAATAATACTTATAAGCGTTTACCGTAATACCCACTTACTTTAAATTTAGCATTTATTCAAACAGAAGCGTTTCTATCGTGTGAATATAGGTAATAGTAACGAGGTAGATAAGATAGTTGATGGTAAATACATCCTTTATAGTGAGGATAAAGAATGGGAAAAAAAATCCAAAAACATTGAGAGTAATAGATTAAAAATCATCCTCAGTTCATAAGGCTGAGATTCGAACCCTGACTTTCCCGTTAACGATGATCAAGTACAATGTGATTTCTATGTATTAGACTGTTCAAACGTTAGTACGAGTAGAAACACATAATGTCTAAACGTCCAATGAGCGTATTTGGATTGAATCCAAGATGTGTTATTACTAGTAAGTTCAATACGCCATTTATTACCTTCTTATTTTAAGGGGTACACATTTGTAGGGTTGCTTGGAGGAAATTCACTTGTATCAGAGTAAAAAAAAGATTATGTAATGTAAAAACCATGGTGGTGAATTACACCTGGAAAACTACCCGTCCGAGATTCAATCCTCAAACTTCAAATCAGCTACCATCCTGTGTATTTAGAGTTAAACTCTGGTCACGGGGGAGAGGGGTGAGAGGGGGGAGGTGACAGATACATAGGCACTAACTTTACGTACGATTTATTATATTTCTATAAACAAGCTATTATTTGTATTTAATTCAAAAGTGTATTATATATTTAGAATTGTTTGTATCAATTATCTCAAGAGACCCCAACTTTCTAATCTAAGGCAACATGAAGAGAAAGGTTGAATTTAATACCTTGCACCAGCATTTGCCTGGGTATGAGACAAAATTACAACGGACTTCAGCAAAACTTTTAGGGCAAATGTTTTCATGTAATTTCCAAGACTTTCTAAGGGATTTAATCTCCGTACGCAGGCAGATATGAGCACCAACTGTTGAAGGGAGTGTAGGAGTGTAGGAAAGGGGGGAGGGTGATAGCGCTCGCTAGGGGAACTGACCGAGACACCCTCTACCGGCGGCTGTGCGGAACGTCCGCACCACTCGCATATCTCCTCGCCAAGTTTCCGTTATCTCCGTTAATTGTCTCTTGTTGCCCCTTCTTGTGCAGAGAGAAAACTTGACGCTTTATTTTCTTCAACCCTTACTTCTACTTTTTTGTTTCCGTGTTTCTTATCTCGCTCAAGTCTCACTCGGAGCGAATTTCTACGGACGAACTTTGCGACGGAGTTAGTTCCCCCCGCCCCCAACCGGCTTCTTTAGGGAGTCCATGCAAGAACGCGTCTTCTCTGACGAGATACAGGCGCTCCGCTGAGGAATGCGGGAAGGAGGACACACCTGGAGAAAGGGGGAGTTTGGGGGACAGGAAAGAGCTACGGAGAGTTCAGGGGAATCTTATCTACATACTGGCACACTCGGATATGTTTATAAAATAATTCTAAATAACCTTATATTATTATAAGAGGTATTTAACGTGCACTTTGTGAACCGACTGATTGTATCAGCGTAGTACCCATTAATTAGTTTAAATGTAGCTTGCTTCAATGCCTGAATGGTCTAAGGCGTCACTCTCGCGTTAGCCCGGCCTACGGATGACGGGGGATAAGGAGGGGGTGGGGGTCGGGGTTTTAACCCTGGTCGAATCTACGGAGTTTCTTTTTCAAAAATTGTTTTCCTATTTCCTTCCATGCAAATACGGGTGTATTACCTCTAAAATACTTTCTTTCTCATTCCTGCCCTGTAATAACTATATGTAACCCGAACATGTGGTAGGATGTGGTGACACAACAACCAGTCTCCCGGCCACTAATTCATCACTGGGAAAGGGGAAACCCACATTTAACCGATCATGAATTTTTAGATTATGACAGTAATTGAACCCGGGACCCTTATCTCGGTAATTAGACACGCTGCCAAATAAGATAGGGTGTTGGGACTTTCAAATTATCAGTAAAAACCATATTACCGTGCAAACTTTTAGTTTATCTCCAATTCATATAAACCATGAGTATTAACATTAATGTAAATCGAGGTGGTATTAGGTCTAAAACTATAAAACTTGAGCTGTTTCTTAGATTTGTTTAAAATGTGTTAGTGTAGGAAAGCACAAAAATGGTGCACGAGTAAAAATATAACTAGAAACGTGAGTGTTAATTTTTTAAGTGGCAGCCAACTGATTTAGCCAAACTAGCCTAACCGAACCTAAAAATATTGCTAGCCCAGGGCAAGACCACGACATCCCAAAACATCTTGTCTTGAGATAAATTCAAAGAAACTTGAATATTATAACTATAAATAGAATATAGCTTCAATGTTTTTGATATTTTTTAAACAAGTTAGAGTAAACTAGAAATGTGATAGTTTTGTTTTTAATAGACATGAGTAATTTCTCATCATGTACATGATCCTAACAATGCCAGAGTATAACTTACATAAAACACAATGTACAGCATTCAGCTAGAAATAGTAAAATGTGGTCATTTTTATGTGTCACAAACTTAAACGCTTGATTTTTCAGTTATAGAAGTGCTCTACTGTCCTTGATATTAACAAAAGTTTTTATTCTATGTTAAATCTATTTTCGGTGAGCATATTCAAACAAATGTACCGAGGAGAGTGAAGCTGAACTAGAAGTTCCCAATTACTGTCCATGCTCTCCAACTCACACCTGTCTTTAAATAAGTATATTTCATTCACGGTAGGAGTTACTCTCTGAAAGGTCTTTTTTCCTACAAATATCCTACTATATAATAGATTTCTGGTAGGGGAAAAGGCCTTTCAGAAAACAGTTCCTATGCTGAACAGACTTTACCCCGCTACCTACACCTGGCTTGAAGGTAGCCAACCGCCTCCCTGCCAGAGCTGAGGATTACAACTAAACAGGTTAGCCAAATGATTAATACACACAACAAAAGGTGTGGATTTTGAGATTTTCTCAGTGTGATAATTTAACAAATATTATATTCTTAAATTTAAAAATGACACCTGAACATGGGAATCGAACCCAGGACTTTTGACTTTGTACTCAAATACTCTGACCACTGAGATATCCAGGAATCATCCCGTACTAAAGGTCATTCTTCACTTATATTTTAAAGCAGAGTCTGTTATGGACGTGTGGAAATTTTCAGCTACATATGAGTGCTCAATTAAGATCACGAGCTATCAGATAACGGCCACCTTCGACTCGGTGGTTGACTTTTTGCTGCCAATTGTCCATCACAGAATATTCCTTAACATATGTGTGGAGAATGAACCTGAACACGGGACAGTCCCTGGATAGCTCAGTGGTTAGAGCCTTGGCGTACTAGACCAGAGGTCCCGGGTTCGATTCCTGGATATTATCTTAGGTGTTTTTCTCCTAAGAGGAATTATTATCCCAACGGTCACCAGGGTCTGATTAGTTAGGCTTGAGTTAGGTTTGACTCACATTAACATCTCATCATCTCGTGGCGGTTACGTGTAGACCTCCTATGGTGTACCCTAAGCAACGCTCTGTTCCACCAGACCGGCTAATAGTCTACATACAGGAAACCGAACTGGATGTCATGTCCCTCCCAATCAGTAATGCGATACGATAAAAAAAATCATAGTTAGAGATAAGGATAATATATTGTTAGTAGAGAAAGTAATTAATCATGCTAGTTATGATTAAATAATACTTATTTAATTCACTACTTTATTATAAAAACTATCCGTGGTCTGAGCCCTCAAGCGATCTTTACCGACCGAGCGGCCGCTGCCATTAGCGATTATAGTGCTATCATTTGTTAATAGATGGTGTCACATGGTCAGCAAAACGAACCCTCTGGCCGTTAATATCAGTTTTATTAGCTGGAGCCGCTACTTCTGTATTCAAATATCTCCTTATTTGTCCTCACAAGGCCGAGTTGACCCCGTTACAGACCCACTGCCTCACAGATATATTTAGGAAGCGCCGGGGATTGAACCCAGGATTCTGAGAACTATACCACAGCGCTGGTGAACTTTTTTTTATTATAGATTGGAGCTGATAAATCATGAATCCTCGTTTTATAAATTCATAAAATAAAACAGGACTCTGGTAATATTTTTAATAATATATTTTAATTAATCGTAGGCATATTATGCATTTTAATTTTTCACGAGAATATGTTTAAATTGTAAATTATAGTATTTCAAATATATATGTATGAATACATATATTTATAATGTATGCGTATAAAAATATAACTAATTTATACCAATAATTTAAAAATAAGAACTAAAGAATAGATTTTAAGGTGCTCCCAATAGGAGTTCCTAAATAAAATGGACTCCTTTCAAAACTCCCACGACCTCAATATTTCGAACACATGTCTTATCCACACACCCCGTCCTGAAACACTGTAGGGAGACGATAGTGGTAGCCCTGAATGCTAGTGTGGTGCCTTAAAATCCACCCTCTTCATTTTGACTCCTTTAATTCGGATAGTTTGGAACTCTCGTTGTTAGAAAGGGCACTAGAGCTTCCGAATCAAAATGAAACAATCTGAAATTTCTTCAAAGCTCACTCCTGTCAATATATATATTGTAAATGGTATCCCGTGAGGGACCAGCAACTTGAACAAAAGTTTTCTCAAGTCGAGAGTTCCCAGTCCTTAGAGGGTAAACAATCGTACATTTGTCAGCTGTGAATTTAGTGGGGGGAGGTGGGGCTAAAATGGAAATAAAATATGACAGAAGTAATGACACTTTTGTTACGGTAACAAAAGAGAAGTTCTCTTTGACAGTGGGACTTGTATAAAAAAAGTTTTTTTATTTGAAAATAACAAAAAAAAAGTGTTATAGACCTAAGATGTGTAGACTAATAAAATGATAGTCACAGATATAAATAAATAATATTAACCAAAAGTAATCATATTCATTTTTAGAACGGGTCAAATAGTTATTCCAATAATATCGGGTGAAAAGTAGTTTAGTGTTATCATAGAATCCTGTGTTTTTCTGTTCACTAGCATAATAGTGACAATCCTGGTCGTCTTTAACGGAGATTCTGTGGTTAGAATCCCTGGCAGGAACGTTGGAGGGAGGAGGAGGCGGTCCACGTGTTTTTCCTGTGTTTTTACATCCTCTCTTCAAGATATTGCGATATTTACTTGAAACCACTAATTATTAAACTAACTCGTTAATATCAGCTAGATTGTATTATACAACTAAAAATAATAATAATGTCCTCAATTATAGATCCCTTATTGAAGCTTTCATTACTCTTTTAAAAAATTTTTGGAATATTTGATATAATATTCTTGTTAGAAGAGCTAAGAAGTTAGTAATAATTTCATCACACACTGCAAATTAACGCTATCAGACTAATAGGGGTTTTGAAATAGGCATAGTATAGACATTTGGCCTAACTAGTCAAAGACATAAGCAATCCAAAAAGGGAACTAAAATAAATATACACTTATGAAATAACAATTTAAGTACATATTATTAATTTTCTTCAATCGCTGAGTTACATCATAAACAATTTAATATATTATAAATAATCTATAAGTAAAATATGTAGTTCAAGCACCCAACCCGATGAAAATAGTGGAGAAGGTTTTTGGGTTTCATTTTTAATCACTTGTTTACTCCTTTTTTACATGATTTATCTTTCCCGTAATTTGTTTAAATATTAATTTAAGTTAAGCTCAAACCAACATCAAACATGGGTCCTCTAGACTCCCCTATTCACTCATTAAAGGGATAAGTGAGATAATAAGGAATTCATTGTAAAAGTCTTAAGGATTAATATTCCATACGAAAAGTTCTGATCAGCCAAACGAGTTTCAGAACAGAACAATCGTTATATTATTATATTTAAAGGAATTTTCAAGAAATAAACTGATATCAATACTACAGATATTTGTTACCGAAGGAGAATTGCTTATGGTTGCCATGATGTGGTTAATTAGGCTTAATTTGGGTTCAAGACTTATACTAGTAAGACATAATCATCATCATCCACATCATTTCATTGGTTCGAAGTTACCACACCTTCATTGTGCTCCAAACTCAGAAGACGGTTAACATACCTGCCACTGTCGATAGAAAACCAGAAATGACTAACCAACAAAACCCTCAATAAAGTAAAAATGTTTTTCACTTTATAAATAATCTGATATATACTAAAATGTCAATAATCTCTATTTTACTCAATCCTAACTATAGCTAAATTTGAAAAAACCTACCACAGTAGGCAGCAAAGCGGTTCTACGTGACCTGATATCAAAGTCCTCTTCAAACCCCATCTACATTTAGGTTCGACTTGTTCAACAGATACAGGATCATCCATTTCATTTCCAATTTAATTTATTTTAAAATAGTATTGAAATGTTATAAGTAACATTCTATACAACCCAACAAATACGTGCGGTAACTTCTCTCTCTTACATGTAAACATATATTGTTTTTTTAATGTACTGTACAGTACTTCTAGTTAATCTGTAATTTCCGTTAACCCAGGCTATATCCCTCTTTACCCTCTTTACCCTCTTTACTTTGGTTTATCTAAGTTTTACTGTACACAAAACATGTGTCTAGGACAGGCATTCAAATTTTTTACCTGTGAGTTAATGTCAGCGTTATGCCAATTCATCTATATAAGATTTTAACTTAATACACGATCCGCTTCCGTCGCTGCCGTGTCTAAGGCGCTACTTTCGTAATAGACTAGACTGACGATGACGGGAAGATCATGGTTTGATCCCGGTCAGGTGTACTGAGGGGGGTTGTTCCTAAATGGCTTACCACTTTCTCTACGCGCACATTCGGGTACACTTCATATAAATCCAAACTTCCTCAAACCTAGCCCGTACAATTAGTACACAAGCTTATTTACCTGAACTGTTAGTAAGACGCGGTGCTAACATAAACCAAATCTAAGAGACTCTTCTAATTGTATAACAATATAACAATACTCTTCTATTAATATGGTATCACTATTGTGATCAAAGCATTATTTGATATGTCACAAGTAGTCTAGTTTTAGAGGAAGATTCAAAGTGATATTTCACAGCAAATTCAATCCCCCAAAGAACAGCGAACTTTATACGTCCAACACCATTTTTTCAAGATAGAACTACAAATTAATTATACATTGATCATTAATTAACCGGAAACGAATCTTAAACATAGAGGTATCTTAAACCAACCAGCCTTCGGGATTCGAACTCTGTTTCATGTAAACCAGACGTTTAGTCTGCGTGCTCATAGATCCGGGACGTGTTAATGTAATGTTTTAATCCTTCGGTTCCTTAATCACTGGGTCTAGAATTAGCAATTTAAATATCCCAATACAAATAAATAACGTGCTCAATGTAAATGTTATAGTTTTTAAAATATAGTTTCTTTTGCATCTCGTTGGCGATCTCCTAAAATGAAAGACCGTGAAATTGTATCAGTTCGCCCGAACACGGGCAAGACTAAGCCGCCCTATACGGGACTAGCTGACCTTAGCTCAGCATTCCTAATGTTTATCGATTAACAATAATCGTGAGTGGTGGTTGCGCGTCTGGGGAACCCCTTTCCATACCTCCCCCCATTCATATTTATGGTGTTATGATGCTGCAACAAATTGAATCATCGGAAATTGCGCAATCTGTAGCTACGCAAGTGTTTTGCATGGATTCCCCATTTATCTTTCTCCCGAAGGCGAGATTTATAACGTGGTTTTGTGTGTTTCAGACAGAGAGAAAGATGAACAGATTAAGAGACAAAGATAAAAGGCGGTGTATGTTAAAGAGAAAGAGTAGTTTGATAGGCAAACAGTGTAGGAGCAATAAAGAGGGGTGCTGAGAAAGTAAACTGGATAACGAAGATGAAGGATGTTCATTCGATAGAGATACCGCATGCTTCTTTGTATTGTTAGTAAGAAGATAATAACTATAGTAAATATGATTTGAAAAGCGCAAGCGATGTTTAAAATAGGGTTTTGTTGTCTAGAACGAGAAAACAAAAAATTATTGAAATAAACATTCAAGCTACTGACCGAGAAACATCAAGCTATTTAAAAAAAAGCGTTTTTGTTTGTTTTAGTACCCAACTGGGCTATCCAAATATTTTCACTAAGAGGGGAGAGATGAGGAACATGGAATTAAGAGGAAATGTTTTCAAATTTAGGTGGCGGGATAATGGTAAGCCATATAGGAAATATCAGCCTCAATATATCTGGCCGAAATTCCAGCTCCGAGCTCCCAATCACTGATGAACCAGACTCTACGTGACTGATGCCTTTGTTCGTATACCCATCGATATTAATAATTAGGTACTTTTAGTACATGAATGATAATTTACGATGTATCAGTAGAGTAAAGAGGTTATTTCTGGGCCACTTTTTGAGGCGACATTGCCAGATATTGTCCCTCTCAGTTGGGTGGGGCTGCCACGTCTACACTCCACCCATTTGGCTCCCTCCTTCACCCTGCGGCCAATGAGAGTCAAGCCCCGTCCCCTCTTCTCTAAACCTTACAACCAATGGGCGCCTAGCCTCCTTTTCCTCCAGGATGTTGGATTCACAATAATGGATCCTCTCCTAAGCCCTTTTTTTTTATCCATTAGGCATCTAGCAAACCTTACAGCCAATGAACATCTAGTCTCCTACAAAATGGTGAATTCTCAACCCTCTTCCTAAGCCTTACAGCCAATGAACGTCTTAGTCTCCTACAAAATGGTGAATTCACGATGGTGAATCCTCAACCCTATTCCTAAGCCTTACAGCCAATGAACGTCTAGTCTCCTAAAAAATGGTGGATTCACGATGGTGAATCCTCAACCCTCTTCCTAAGCCTTACAGCCAATGGCTGGATTAGAGATAGTGACTCTCTGACTCCCTCCTAAATCTGATAGTTTCAACATTGACGACTGCAAGGCGATGTTGTCAATTTTTGTGCCACATCTCAACTACTGGACCCCCCTACCAATGTCCCCTCCTCACCCCTCCGACCTCTTGACACCCACTATATTTATCAATGCTGTATAATTTTATTTGACTTGTAATGAGCGTTGAATCTCGTCCTCTTAATCCCTCCTCCTGGCACCAATTATGTTTTTTATTATTATTATGAAAAACATATACATGCAATTTACGTTGAATCTCACCCTATGAACATCTTCTACTCCCCACCCAACCATACCACGTAGTAAGAGTCAAATTATCATACCTTGAATCAGGTTCAGACAGGTGTACTGGCCTCATTCTCTACTGATGACGTCACACAGATATGTACGAAGTATGCTCGTTCACATTGCAGCCCTTTGAAAATGTACTTCCTCTATTTGTCTCTCCCCAATTTGCTGGCGTCTACTTCCTTCTTTAAAGCTAAACATTTAGTCATCTAACACTTATTAGAGTTACTAAACATACATTGATTTGGAAGTTATTTATCTTACCATGCATTTTACAACATTTAATCAAACTACATTTATCGACACATGTAACACATATAATAATATTTAATTTATAATACCACGTATCATACTTATATAACATGGGATCATTCGTTGATCTCGAATATATTAAGACCTAGCCTGACCAAATCTTCTGAGCTTGATATATCAATACATATACATCGACAAATGGGAAAATTGGACATGGCGTCAATTTAATCCGACCTAGCCCGCCCTAGCCTTAATCCAAACATATCCTTAACCTTAATATAATCTAAACTAACCTAACCAAATATTTTTAACTTGATATATTCCTACATACACATCTATAAAGGGGAAACTTTGGACTTTGCGTGAATTAAATTCAATTTAACCTAATTTTAATATAGCCTTAAGCTTAACTTAACATAAACTAACCTAATCAAAGCTTCTTATATATATATATATTCATAAAACCACATCTACAAAGGGGGACCTAAGATTCGGCATGGATTAAATTTCCTAGCCATACGCTAATGACGAAATAGGTATAAACTCTGGTAGAGATGAGTTCTCACCCACAGATATATTTGGTTCACAACAAACTCCAACTCAGTCCACTACCTTTCCCTATCCCCACTCAATAGTCTTACCATCATCCTATCCCTCAAGTCCATAACCTCTTACAAAGCTCAGCCATTCCCCATCTCTGCTGATGAACATTTCATACCTGAGATTACTGGACTAGATAAGACCCAGTAACACAACAAACAATAAATACATTAATACATGTAACATACATGTATACAATACATCCAAGAATTCAATTCATACATCACACACATACAAAATAATACTAGAATGCAGACCATTAATAAAATATAATACACACATGCATACATGATTTACACTTATTTCCACATATCAACCAATCCATACAAGATTATAAACATACATATTATGTATAGGCCTACAATACACACAACTACATCACCAACAATTCATACAATACAATACAATACATACAATAACCACAAACCATACGTACAATAGTACATACAACATAATACACACCATAATACATACATATATACATACATACATATATACATACATATAGATATATCATACACACATTAACATATATATATATATATATATATATATCCACCCGTCCATGCAAGGTATGCAAACATACATATCGTGATTTTTCGGAAATCCTCTTACTACCTTTTTTGTTTAACACTTTGACAGGGTTTAGATATATTTAAAGTGTTTGTATTTCAACTATTTTACTCTCTAAAGTTGATCTACCTCTGAAGTCAATATAATTAAAAGTATTCCTAAATTCTGGATTATCTATATATAGTTTACGTCAGTCGGTGAGTAGTTGGACTCTATACTGGCAGGGAGTCTGGGTTCGGCTTTCGGGTTATACTGTGAGGGTTAGTTAGTTGTTCCTTATCCTATATTAAAGCTAGCCAGCCTTGTGGTGTAATGGTCAGTTCATCTGGCTACGGGTCTAAATCCCCAGGTTCGATTCCCGGCCGGTACCTTGGGTATTTTGCCATAAATGTGAATCACCCCAACGGTCACCAGGGTTTGGTTAGTTGGGTTAAGTTAGGTTTAAGAGCTTCTACTGGTTCCACACCCTCATACTCACTATCACCCCCACCTAATCTCATTGGGACATGGAAAGAACCTCCAAGAAGAGGATGTACAGTACGATTAGAACAGTCTGGCGTCTCCTGGGCAACGGTACCTTAGTACTGTCTAGTCATTCTACTACTGGGCTACGATTGACGTAGCCAAGAAGTACAAAATTATTGTTGTATACTATTAAAGCTACATACATTCTTTTAGGTTACACTAAATGTCTTCACTTTCATAATGGGTATGTGTAACTGTACATGTTTTATATTAAACCTGTTAAAAAAATACATTCTTGGCTTCTTAATCAGTTTTGTGTGAATTAATTAAGATGAAATGCAAACTTAGTAACAAAACTCCGCAAAAGATAATTGAAAATGTTAGGAGGTAGCAGCTGTTTCATTTCACGAGCATTATAAAACTGCAGGGTCCATGTGCTTCCACCTCTTCTTTAAATATATTATTTAATTATCTTTTTAAGAATATCTAACCAGCATGAACATAATATTATATTTTACTACAAAATTAAAGGTAGCTACCCTACAAATGTAGGCTATAACCTTTGACATATTACACTAAACTGAATGGAGTGTAATGTCGCAGAACGTTTTTAATTTTCTCATTTTCGGTACTTGTTTTCTTATAAATAAATACAAGTTTACATCTATTTCGATAGATAACTGATTTTGAGATTATCTTTATTGTAGTGTCCTGTTACAAACCCACATTTGTTTGGTTTGAGGGTTAGTGTAGTTTTAGTTTTAATTCAGATTCAGTTTTGGTGTAGTTTGTGTAATTTAATAAGCATGAGTGTAGTTTTAGAGTTAAAATTCTCTTGTTAGGAAAGGTACGTGGTCAATTAGCCAAGGCATTTTTCCAGAGCATGAGTATATTTTTGGTGGTGAGTTAGTGCTGGACAGTAAAACCACACTAATACTGGACTAGCACACAAACAACACACATCCTCAATCTTGAATACTACCCCCAGATTACTTTTCATAAAATAAGTATACAGGGTGACCCACATCGGTGGCCGTGTGGTCTGAGGCTTCACTATCGTATTAGATTAGACTGCCGATGACAGGGGGATCGGGATTCAAACCCTGGTCGTGTGTACAGAGGATATTTTTCCGAAATGGATTTACACTCTCCCTCCATCCAAATGTGGGTACATTTCCTATAAACTCAAGCTTACTCATCCCTAAACTCATCTAACGTAATTAGTACATATGCGTATAACTTGATCATGTAGTAAGACGTTTTCCACTCTCCCTCCACGCAAGTGAGGGCGCATTTATTCTAAATTCAGCTTTACTGATCCCTAAACTCACTAGCGTGATTAGTACATAAATGCGTAAAGCCTGACCAGGTAGTAAGACGCGCTGCTAGAAAAAGGATGTAGTGTAGTTTAAGGAAACAAGAGTATTCGTCCAGCCCAAGTGAACGTGTAGAACTGCTGTGTGTAAACAAACACCTGCTCAGTAGAAATGATCAGGTTCAAGCTCACAGAATACTCTCCGGCCCATCTTTGAAAATACACCCATTTTAAACCTCTACTTCCCTACCCCTCTTGTGTGACTAAAGGGTCCATTTTGAATCCAGACAGGAGGTTTCAAACTGAAGGCACAATACCAGTGTTGCGTAGCTCATTACTATCGAGGAGTGGGTGACGCTAAAAAACTCAGATTGCATTAAAAACAATTATTATTCGTGAAACATTCAAACGAGTGAGAATATTATTTTAATCTTTCCCGTACTCGGACATTATTTATTAGCACCGCGTCTTACTGCCCGTTAGGGTTATACGCTCATGTAATAGCTACGATAATGACGTTAGTAATTAGAGATATCATATTTAGAGGAAATGTACCCGTATTTGCGTGGAACTAGAGAGGAAACTATTTTTTTAAAACCTCAGTACACCCGACTAAGATTAAAACTTTGCTCAGTGGCAGTAAATTCTAACGCGGGAGTAGCGCCTTAGACAATGCGGCCATTGAAGCGGGATCAGACCTATTAAAAGACAAAAGGACCCCTATTAAGTTGTAAAATGTTAATTTCTAACTCTCCCAGTACTCCAACAGGGCCCTCAATTATTACCGCCAGGGACCTGTCGCGAGAAATACTCAAATAGAATAATAATCTTGAAAGTTCCTTGAGCACAATTCACGCAACTGTTGAGTCTAAAACATGTTTCTAGAAAATAAGATGTTAAATAACACTTTGTATTTGCGATTATGGTGAGGAAAATACGGGTTTGGTATATTTCAACCATTTGATACAGCTTGAACAAGTTTCTTGGATCAAGAAAGCCTGGAATAGGGTTTGTGTTCATACGATTAACTAACATCAATAATTAATCGTTGATGCCTTGATTTCTCTTAATACTTTTTAAACAATTACATGCCTCAACACGTGAAAATAGATCTTAGTATGCAAAATAAACAGAACTTTTCGTCAGATCCACGCTGTTATGAGGATATTTTAAACTCTAACGGAGTAAGGATCGGTAAGACAGCAACAACGTTACATTTCAGTGGAAATATTAAAAATTACTCAGGATAAAAGAAAGCTAGGTATGTATTTTACAATGTATTATTGGCAGCACAAATACGCAACTGAGACACCGGTGGTTGTCATATCAATTATAGTTCTAAGTAGATGATGATATCTACACCTCTATCAGACACTTGACTTAGAATTTGGGTGGAAAATGACCCTGGGCACGGGACAGATCCTGGATAGCTACAAAGGTCCCGGGCTCAATTCTCATGTCCAGGTGTCAATTGTCAAATCATTTTAATTAATCATAATAGACAAACATTAATATATATATATATATATTAATATGATGGAATCTGAGCCGTCAAAGGTATTTTTGTATTGTGACGTGCAAGTACAAGATAGACATCTTGTTAACCAACCTGGATAATATGACAAGCGAACTTAACAAAATAAGTCGCATAGACCTTACTACAGTGTTATTTGCTAACAACACACTCTTATACCAATGCTGGTCATCGACGCCTCTAGCTATAAAACCCGATAACTGTTCGAACGGAGTAGAATTTAGGGGTTGCGGGGGGGGGGGGGG
>CABFVX010002095.1:74106-93260 GCA_902151425.1 Timema shepardi | reverse complement strand
GGGGGGGGTCCTAAATGGTTTTACACTCTGCCTCGACGCAAATGTGGTTTCACTTCTTCTATACTCAACCTCCCAATTCCTAACCCATTAGCGTAATTAGTACTTAAGCATATAACCTGCACGGTTGGTAAGACGCAGTGCTAAATATTATTATTATTTTTAATATACATATTGTAACGGGTAGAAGCACTATATTAGCAATCATGTTTTTAGAAGCATCTTCAATGTCAATTTTAAATATATTTTTGAAATAATTTTATTTTTGGAAGGTTTTACTTTTTTGAAATTAAATTCCAATTTGTATATGGAAAGCCTTTTCTAAAATGTAAACAAATCTTTTTGTAGACAAATTCTATAGTATTTTACCATAGTATTAGAGTTATTCTTAGGTATAGATAATATCGATTAAAAGTGACAGCGGTGGGTCACATGATCTGACGTACGAGTACGTAAAATTGTTTTAGAAACTTTTCTAGCTGTCAAATAAGGTCCTTCCTTTTAAAACTGACTGTAAATAAAGACTGTACAGTGGCTGATTGATTAAAGCTCACTAATGGGACTGCGGCATCCACGATATGCCAGTCTCCTTCGGCTCTTTAAGTAATAATATACTATGACTTCTACAGTATGGCAGCCTCCTTCGGCTCTTTAAGTAATAATATACTATGACTTCTACAGTATGGCAGTCTACTATGTCTTCCACAGTATGGCAGTCTCCTGTCTTCTACAGTATGGCAGTCTCCTATGTCTTCTACAGTATGGCAGTCTCCTTCGGCTCTTTAAGTAATAATTTACTATGACTTCTACAGTATGGCAGTCTCCTATGTCTCTACAGTATGGCAGTCTCCTATGTCTCTACAGTATAGCAGTCTCCTTCGGCTCTTTAAGTAATAATTTACTATGACTTCTACAGTATGGCAGTCTCCTATGTCTTCTACAGTATGCCAGTCTCCTTCGGCTCTTTAACTAATAATTTACTATGACTTCTACAGTATGGCAGTCTCCTATGTCTTCTACAGTATGGCGGTCTCCTATGTCTTCTACAGTATGGCAGTCTCCTATGTCTTCTATATTATGGTAGTCTCCTAGTGTTCTTACAGTATGGCAGTCTCTTATGTCTTCTACAGTATGGTAGTCTCCTATGTCTTCTACAGTATGACAGTCTCCTATGTCTTCTACAGAATGGTGGTCTCCTATGTCTTCTACAGTATGTTAGTCTCTTATGTCTTCTACAGTATGACAGTCTCTTATGTCTTCTACAGAATGGTAGTCTCCTATGTCTTCTACAGTATGACAGTCTCCTATGTCTTCTACAGAATGGTAGTCTCCTATGTCTTCTACAGTATGTTAGTCTCTTATGTTTTCTACAGTATGACAGTCTGCTATGTCTTCTACAGAATGGTAGTCTCCTATGTCTTCTACAGTATGGTAGTCTCCTATGTCTTCTACAGAATGGTAGTCTCCTATGTCTTGTACAGTATGGTGGTCTCCTGGTGTTCTTACAGTATGGTAGTCTCCTATGTCTTCTACAGTATGGTAGTCTCCTAGTGTTCTTACAGTATGGTAGTCTCCTACGTCTTCTACAGTATGACAGTCTCATATGTCTTCTACAGTATGGTAGTATCCTAGTGTTCTTACAGTATGGTAGTCTCCTATGTCTTCTACAGTATGACAGTCTCGTATGTCTTCTACAGTATGGTAGTATCCTAGTGTTCTTACATGTATGACAGTCTCCTATGTCTTCTACAGTATGACAGTCTCCTATGTCTTCTACAGAATGGTGGTCTCCTATGTCTTCTACAGTATGGTAGTATCCTAGTGTTCTTACAGTATGACAGTCTCCTATGTCTTCTACAGTATGGTAGTATCCTAGTGTTCTTACAGTATGACAGTCTCCTATGTCTTCTACAGTATGGTAGTCTCCTATGTCTTCTACAGTATGTTAGTCTCTTATGTCTTCTACAGTATGACAGTCTGTTATGTCTTCTACAGAATGGTAGTCTCCTATGTTTTCTACAGAATGGTAGTCTCCTATGTCTTCTACAGTATGACAGTCTCCTATGTCTTCTACAGAATGGTAGTCTCCTATGTCTTCTACAGTATGGTAGTCTCCTATGTCTTCTACAGTATGGTAGTATCCTAGTGTTCTTACAGTATGGTAGTCTCCTATGTCTTCTAAAGTATGGTAGTCTCCTATGTCTTCTACAGTATGGTAGTCTCCTATGTCTTCTAAAGTATGGTAGTCTCCTATGTCTTCTACAGGTGACCTGGTGGTCTAGGTGTAAGGTGCCAGACTTCTATACTGGCGGCCGGGGTTAAATCCTCGGTCTGATCACCAAACCCTTCCTTCACCTCTGACAAGACATCTTGTGAATGTGGGGAATGCCAGGCCTCCACCGTGGTTCGGATTCCACGTTAAACTGTAGGTCCTCCATTTCATCTCACAATCACCCTACCATTACACATTAGCGTAAGTGCGTATAACCCAAACGGGTAGTAAGACGCGGTGCTAATAATAATAATAATAATAATAATAATATGTCTTCTACAGTATGGTAGTCTCCTATGGCTTGTACAGTATGGTAGTCTCCTATGGCTTGTACATTATGGTAGTCTCCTATGGCTTGTACAGTATGGTAGTCTCCTATGGCTTGTATAGTATGGTAGTCCCCTATGTCTTCTAGAGTATGGTAGTCTCCTATGTCTTCCATATTATGGTAGTTTCCTAGTGTTCTTACAGTATGGTAGTCTCCTATATATTCTATATTATGGTAGTTTCCTAGTGTTCTTACAGTATGGTAGTCTCCTATATATTCTATATTATGGTAGTTTCTTAGTGTTCTTACAGTATGGTAGTCTCTTAAAGGGAAAAGCTCATTACACACTTTTGTTTGTATTTATTATATTACAATAATTATTTCTGGACTATAATTTAGTTGTTAAAAACAACAACGTTGCAACCGAAATTAGGGTCGATGTAATTCAACAAATCAGCATTATTTAGCTACCTGCAAGATTAACTCAGGGCTAGTGTTCATTAGACTCGCATGCTTAGTTCTAAAACGTGAGTTTGGAATTAGGTTCGAGTCCCAACTGTGAATTTTCCCATAGTTAATAACAATTTGGTAGTATCGTTCTTTCTCAAGGTTAAACTTGATGCATTCTTTCCCGATATTTTTATAAGATGTTGATCCCATAAATACATTCGTGTTGTTAAACTCATTATTGGCTTTATATAAAAATAGAAAGAAGACACATATTATCAATTTAATTGATACTTTTAAATACTCAAGCAAACTCAAAATTGCGCACTAATTAACGAACCGGTAGAGTTGTCTCAACGTCAATGTGATTTATTAGTGTACCTGACTTTTTTTTTCAGAGTTTGAGAATGTTGTTCGAGCAACGATCGGGCGAACTAAGGGTTGATTTTTTTAAACAAAAAATGAGAATACATCCATTCTCCAGGGGAATGCAGATATACTTAGTTTCAACTATCCTTACTATTCTGGGCACATTATATCACGTTATTTATAATGTTTGTGTTAAGTATTGTATAACCACTGGTGGCACCATTGGCTTATTTATTTGTGACACCATTGGCTTATATATATAAATAAATATATATATATATAAATAACCACTGGTGACACCATTGGCTTATTTATTTGTGACACCATTGGCTTATATATATATATATATATAAGCCAATGGTGTCACCAGAGGTTATACAATACAATATATATATATCTGTGACACCATTGGCCTATATCTCTATGACATCATTGGCCTATATCTCTGATACACCACTGGCCACGACCACCAATGGAATGGTAGATTGTTAAAGACATGTGTACACGCTTAGTTCAGACACCAATATACCGTTTGACTGTTTAATATGCTGCTACCCTCCCAACTGGGATGACCCCTACAACCTCTCAGGTCTAAGGGAAGGATCCACGAATGGGAATCCAGCCCATCACAGGTTATATTTAAAAGTCATACGAGGCTCTCTCCAGTCCTTATAACGCTCGATTATCTAAAAATAATAATATGGAATATACAGTACAGACTGAGAAGTATGATTTCTAAGCAAGCTCTTACAACAGAGCTGGTTGTTTTAACAGACATAAAATTACCACTGTTCCCTCTGTTTTGTAAGTATTCGCTTGCGCTGAAGGGAATCACTAGAATCGTTATATTATACTATTTTCGAGCAACTGTAAATATCTAATATTTTAATCGGTACTTAATAGATCAAGTAGTATCTGACAGCTTAATCTAAATGATATAGAAGAGGGACGCAGCTTAACGGTAGCTGACCCAACTGTGGCTGCGTCGCCCTCACGTCAGACTGGGTTGTTGGCAACGGGAGGATCACAGTGAAACTCCTAGTCAGCTGTAACGAGGCAGGGTTTTCCTAAATGGTTTCCCACTTTCACTTTATGCAAGTGTGGGTACATTTCACAGAAAATACATGTTTTGTCTACCCAAATGGTGTAAATATGCGGATACGTCGAATGGGTAGTAAGACGCGGCACAAAAAAAGTCACCGCATCCACTAAGGCACCAAAAAGATATGGTAAAAAAACCACCCTCAGAGTATCCAGTAGGAGTATGAACCTTGGCGTCCCTCTTGAGTTCAACGGAAGTTTTACTCCTTAAGGGGCCCGGTCTGTCCCGTGAATCCGATCTGAAGCAAATCACACAGTGGATGGACGTTGCTAACCGGATCGCTCGACCTGATAGATAAGCTTTGGATGGCAGGGAGGAAACACAACTGAAGATACATATTTTCAGTCTTTATGACAAAAATCCCTTTTTTTTGGCAAACTTAAATAAAATTTCGCTTCAGTTGGATGATGGCACTAGATCATAAACATATTGAGTAAGTATAAATACACCTGGGAAACTCAACAATGCTCATAACATATATTCAAAAGCTGTTCATATCAACGTGCGTAGAAAATTAAACTAAATGTATTTACGAGAGCAATATTTTATTTATAATGGCCAAAACATGTTTTTTGGCATAGAAACTTCAATAATATGACCCTTAACTTGCGTTCGCTACCATTCCACCTTGCGTTTCAATTGTGAAAGGATAGCTCGAACCACATTGCTTGTATGCAGCCTAGTGAATGGGGAGCCGGGAAAGCAACCAAGTCTCCCAGCAATTTCAGATCAATCACATTGTCAACCCGGTTGCTTCATTATCACCTCGTGATATGGATCCCGTGCACCCATATGACGTGACATGTGATCTGACTCATGGTCTGGCACCTAACGTGCCTCTACAGGTTAAACCAATGTACACACGTGAGTCAGCACCCATATGACGTGACATGTGATCTGACTCATGGTCTGGCATCTAACGTGCCTCTACAGGTTAAACCAATGTACACATACGAGTCAGCACCCATATGACGTGACATGTGATCTGATTCATGGTCTGGCACCTAACGTGCCTCTACAGGTTAAACCAATGTACACATGTGAGTCAACACCCATTGAAGGGGGGACTTGACACACTCCACGTCAGTGTCAGACGATTTCTTCATGCTCCACTTTTTGTCCCATGTCTCATGCTACCGGCAAGTTAGTTCATTCAATTAGCTGGACCTTTGTTCAAGTGTATTATAAGGCGTCCAGGGGACACACACGTATTTAATATTGTATATTGTTTTAAAATCACAGGTTCAATTCGTGTTCTCACCCATTCCGAAAAAGATTGAAATTTTTCTGGGTACATATTTAACACCTTAAAAATTATTGAAAGCACCAAGTTTTTTAAATATTTGTTCACAAAAAAGGATGCACCCAAAATAGAGTTCTATCGTGATAGTAAGATTGTATCAAATAACAATGAGACAATTCAATAAGGCCAGATAATCTTTATCATCAGAGAGAAATATTATTACTAAATGAATTGCTGCTAAAGCATTCCGGTGTGCTTTGAATCACATGTAAGTATCTTCACTTATATGCCACTGTCATATTTATGGCATGTTACTAAGATCATGTGTCACATCATTTTGGTGGGAGCTTCTACTTAGACCGTGAGGGCGAGTATGGTCTACTTTCCTACGTAACACCGTTGGTTTATTTTTTCTTACCCTCTAAACAAAATGTCAAGTCGTTGGACACTCTGAGGAAAGCAGCGACCCTCCCCTTTTCCCCTTCACCTCAAACCTCAATCTACTAGAGGACGCCCGGTATGGAACCCGAGGAGTGAAATGTTACCTTGTTTTATGATGAGTCTTTTGAGAGCAGTATTTCTCCCCCCCCCCCTTCCTCTCCAGCCGACGTCTTGTGTTCCGGTCCCGCGTGAATTAGGTGGTGGTGAGTTAATATGTAAAGGGTACACACACACTTGTGTGAACAAGACACTCTCCACCAAGGTGGACGGAGGAGATGTAACCAGAGAGTCCTGAGACGCGCGACATGACTTGTTACCAGGCTTATTAGAACTACGTGGCTTTATACATTAGCAGGGCCGGTTAGTGAGCAACCTCACACTGAGGTAAACATACAACGGAAGAGGAACGGAAAGTTGAAACTTTTCATTGGCAAACATTGTTTAAACTATAATGCAAACTCTATCAAACTTCGGCATTGATCGTTAGGATAGAGACTACAAGCTTAAACAGGAATTATTAATAAAGCAAAGTTTAGAAAGTTGATTTGTGTAGCTCATTTTAATATTTTCAAAAACACACACATATTATATAGATATTTATAAAATTGGGCTGTATGATATATATATATATATATATATATCATACAACCCAATTCTATTTATATAATTCTATATTCTATTTATATATCATACAGCCCAATTCTATAAATATCTATATAATATGTGTGTGTTTTTGAAAATATTAAAATAAGCTACACAAATCAACTTTCTAATTATATATATATATATATATATATATATATATATATATATATGAATTATACGTGTGAGTGTGTTTTTTAAAATATTACGAGCAACAAAAATAATCTTTCTAAGCCTTGTTTATACTAATCGTACATCCTTTCACTGGAAGCTCTTTCAATGTCCCGATGAGATGAGATAATGGTGATAGTGAGTATGAGGGTGATAGTGAGTATGATAGTGATAGTGAGTATGATAGTGATAGTGAGTATGAGGGTGATAGTGATTATGAGGGTGTGGAACCAGTGGAAACACTTACAACCTGACTTGACATAATCAACCAAATCCTGGTGACTCTTGGTGTAGGTCTCCTGTTTGTAAAATACCCAAGATACCAGACGATACTCGAACACAAGGCCCCTAGACGCGTAGCCAGGTGCACTGACTACTAACTACACCATGGGGCAAGTTAGTGGTCAAATTGTCTAAGGCGTCACTATCAAAATATACCAACAATATTCGGGTGTATTGAGGTTTTTTACCTAAATTGTTTTCCACTCTCCTTTCACTCAAATGCGGGTACACTTCCTATAAAGGAAATTGTGTACATTAGAAGAAAGATTTAGGATCAACATATTGCGAACTATTGAAGAAAGAGGGTAGGTTTATTTACCAGTTCAAGAAATATAAGAATGCTCTTAGTATTTGTATTATTTTATAAAAGTTGCAAGAAAACACTGATTCTCAATAAAAAAACATTTTTTTTGTTTGAAATGGAATTAGTGGTACTGTTATTTTTCCAAAATCCTACGGGCTGCATGATACTTCTTTCTCGTACCATTGTAGTAACCACGTTTGAGAATCAAACAAAACCTGTTCATCTACCACTGAACGGTTATACTCTCCTTTTAACTTAATTTAAATTTAGTGATTTTGAAATTAATTTACTTTTAATTCACGCTTGAATTAAAATGTTACTATAAAGTTTTCATTTTAACAGTAACTTTTAATGGGTATATCCTATCTTAAGGGCCTTCAGGTAATTAAAAATGTTAGATGTTAAATAGTGAGAGCAGCATGACATTTTCGTGAACTTAATATTTTGACATTTTTAAAATTCTCTTTGTGTAACGAAGTCTTAGGTCTCGCTCTGAGATGGCCACCTTTTATGACCGCCACTGTAAGTAACAGTTTTGTTACATGAGCGTGGCAGTTAATTAGGCTTTTGTACACCCCTAAGCACACATTTTTTATAAACGCTTTGATTAAAAACTAATAAATTATATTTATTAATGGAGGGTAAATAATGTCCACATTTTAAACCAACTGATTATATCGTCACTTACTAAACAACTTATTTTCAGAACAGACGCAACACAGAAGTAGTTTCGTTACTGTGAAAGGAGTAGTTCCAGTTTCACGGATGAAAAGATTTTCCACAAATCCTAAATCTAACAGTAACAGGAAACCCTCTTCAGTGGTCACGTGGTCTAAGGTACTTTTCTCTCAATAGACTAGACTGTCAATGACGGGGATATCGTGGTTCGATCCCGGGCGGGTGTACTGAGAGTGTTTTTTATAAATGGTTTTCTACTCTCCCTCCATGCAAATGCGAGTTCATTTCCCCTAAATTGAACCTCACTAATCCCTGGCACATTAGTGTAATTAGTACATAGAACGAGTAGTAAGACGCGGTGCTAACAAACAACAAATAGTAGCACAACGCGCTAACGACTGGGGCACGGCGTTGATTGGTTTGAGTAAATAACTAGCACTATTGCCAAACCCTTTCTTCACCTCTGACAAGACATCTTGTGAATGTGTGGAATGCCAGGTCCCCACCGTGGTTCGGATCTCACGTTAAACTGTAGGTCCTCCATTTCATCTCACAATCAGCCTACCATTATACATTAGCGTAAGTACGTATAGCCCGAATGGGTAGTAAGACGTGGTGCTAATAATAATAATAATAATAATAATAATAATAATAAATAACTAACACTAGCGATCATGTGGTATTGATGCACACAGAGCTGTAGGTGACGGGAAGGTGTAGGCTCGGGTCCACCTCGATAGTCTTTAAGTAATGTGCTGGTCTCATGACCCGATGTTTGTGGGTTCAAACCCACTTTTCTTTAGAGATAAAATCCACAGCGCAACTTCCTTTGGAGGGGAAGTAAAGCCGTCGGCCCCATGTTGATTGTGGCATTTAAAATATCTCTTGAAGATATGTGAAAATAGTTTTCCAGGCAAAATTGATAGGCTCTTTCGCTCTCGCTCATATATATTTTTGTCCGCCGATATAACAATTATGGTCAAAAAGTTCACTTAAAATGCATCCAATAAATAAAAATCTCAGTTCGAGTTTCAGTCATGCTCATTAGTGGTGGTTTTGATGATGATACGGTTACAATCTATCTAAAATACCCTACTTCACTCCACTTCTTAGATTAAGTCATCAATGTAGTTAATTGAACAAACTTGTGGGGTGGGGGGAGTCATAGATCAGGATAGATTAGAAAGCTTCCAAACCTTTTAGAACAGAGACTCGCCTCGGTGGCGTAGTTGGCTAACGCGCTTATCGTGTTGAACTCGACTGCTGAGGACGGGGAGATCGAGGTTCGAATCTCGGTCGGGTGAACTGGGGGCAGTTTTTTCCTAAATGGTTTTCCACTCTCCCTCCACACAAATGCGGGTTCACTTCCTCTAATTCAACCTTCCCAATCCATTAAAGTAATTAGTACTTAAAAGCGTATAACCCGAACGAGTAGTAAGACGTGGTGCTAAATATTATTATTATTTTAGAACAGAAGGAGCGCTTGCGTTAGAAATAAATACATTCTGGAGCCCTAATAGATTTGTTCACACTAATATTATGAACATTCATCCAATACAGTTAGATTTCAAAAGAATAAAGCTAACGTAAAACCTCACATTCTCTGATTGAAGGTTTGGTAAATATACTTTATTAAGGCTTGAAAAAATCGCCAATCCTAATGATTACTTATGTTATTTTAGATTGTGAAAATTAAATAAAGGATATTCTAAAATTGCCTCACCGAGCCCGAAATAATTGGTGGAGCCCGAGGGTTACGCAAAGCACTGTTTGAAAAACGTTGATCTAGGTAAGCAACCTTTTTCTTCACGCCACGTATTGCTGTAAGCCCGGGCCACTCGCATTTAACTTCATTAACCAGGTAGAGATAGTAACGGCAAGACTAAGAGGCAACGAACCCACATCTGCGTAGAGGGAAAGTATAAAATCATTTAGGAAGAAAATACCCTTGAGACATCCTAACGGGATTTAAACCCCGACCTACCCGTCACCTTTCAGACAGTATTTTGAGACTTAGACTGTGTAGCCACCTATGCTGGTACAAATTCATAGCTCTATTTCCATAAGAATGAACATTTGGAGCATTTTTTAGACAGTACAAACACATTTATTATGATGAGCCTTACAACATTTAACTATATTATCGGTGACCTGGTGGTCTAGGGGTAAGATGTCAGACTTCTGTGCTGGCGGCCGGGGTGCAATCCTCGGTCCAGACTCAGATTTATTTGATTACCAAACCCTTCCTTCACCACTGACAAGACGTCTTGTGTATGTGGGGAATGCCAGGCCTCCACCGTGGTTCGGATTCCACGTTAAACTGTAGGTCCTCCATTTCATCTCACAATCACCCTACCATTACACATTAGCGTAAGTGCGTATAACCCGAACGGGTAGTAAGACTCGGTGCTAATAATAATAATAATAATAATAATAATAATAATAATAATAATAATAATAATAATAATATTAATAACTATATTATCCATCAAAAGTGACAGCTGGAGATTCCATGACTTGACATAAAATGAACATTTGAAAGGGGATGAAGGAACTTTTCACAAACCCACTTCACTGGTCGAATGGTCTTAGTCGTCACTCTCTTTTTAGACTATACTACTGATGACGGGGAGATCGGGGTTTGAATCCTACTTGGTTCTACTGAGGATGTATTTCCCTAAATGAGTCCCCACTCCGCTTTCACGCAAATGTGGTATATTACCTCTAAAATGATTCCCTCCTCGTCCCTAATTATCATTTACACATATATCCTAAACAGGTAGTAAAACGCGGTGATAGAAAATAAATTTTCCCAGCTGCCAAATAAAGTCTAGTAGTAGGAAACTCGGGGTGTACACAACTTTATGTTTTCACTTTTTTAAGCCCATTACTATTTTATTTTAATTATATCTTTCAAAATGCATCATCCCGTGCTTACCCTCTTGCGAACATTGAAAACAACTGAACTTTATTGTTTTGGCTCAGTCTACGTTGATCCTCCTGCCATCTATTTAACCGTCGCGGCGCATCATTCACTTGATTTCACCGTTTCTCAGTTTGGTACCCTCCTTCTCATCTCCCCATAATGCACCTGTTCTTCTCTCTGCCATCACGTGCCAAGAACAATCCCCTCTTGAAGGTCTGGTTGCTGTTAGGTTCAATTATCCTCTTGCGGTCTGGTCTACTTGGCAAAGATGCTCGCTCCCTCGCTCATTCATTCTTTCCGATTCGTTTAGCTCCTAAATGTTTTATTTGGAATCAACAAGGTGGTCGTTCGATTTCACCCCGAGATAGTCCTCGGGAAGTTCCGAGTCTTAGTTCTTGATGTGATCTACCCACAAAATAAAGGACCAAACTAGAAATACTTGTGTTCGGGTTTACAATTTATCAACTAAGTTTAATTTTACTGTAGTTCTATTTTATCACCACGTCTTACTACCCGTTCGGGCTATACGCTTGTATCAGTTACACTAATAAGCGAGAGGGATTAGGAAGGCTTAATTTAGTTGAAACGTACCCGCATTTTCATAGAGTAAGAGGACAGATTATTCTCAGTGCACCCGACCGGGATCTAACACCAATCTCACCGTCTTCGGTAGTCTGGTCCAACACGAGAGTAGCGCGCTAAGCCCCGCGGCCACCAAAGTGTTTCCTAAGGAAAAATCAAAGTTTGTTTTTATCAATTTTGTTGGTGAAAGTAAATACCAGTGCTGTTTGCTTTTTAATCCATAATTCAAACACTAACTTTTATTTTAAATATATAGTTAATATTTTAGTTTAATAATAAACACTAAACTAAATATCGATACAGTCAATACAAATAACTAATATTATAAAAATGTTTGTATTTAATTTTAATCTTAGCAGTTCCACTCAATGTACCAAGTCGTACTAACCATCCAGACTGTCTGCGTATTTACATTAATAGGGATTCGGAAGGCAGAACATAGAATAAGTGTAGCATGGAGTGAGTGGGAAACTATATATGAAAATACATTTCAATACACCCGTTTGGATTCGAACTTTCCTGCGATCGACAAACCAAACCCGGCAAGACAAGACTGAAACCCTAGACCATGTGTACACCGATAAAGAGGTCAAATCAATCCGCGATTTAATCTCAGTAAAACTGTTAATTGCTTTTTATTTAGTTGAAATCCGCATCGGTGGGCAAACAGGCTAAATGTCAGGTTCATCTAGTTCGATTTTCCGGTGAAGGAGAGTTTGGAATTCTACTTATGGGGGGACCCGCCTCGGTGGCGTAGTTGGCTAACGCGCTTGTCGTGTTGAGCTCTACTGCTGAGGACGGGGAGATCGAGGTTCGAATCTCGGTCGGGTGAACTGGAGGGGTTTTTCCTAAATGGTTTTCCACTCTCCCTCCACGCAAATGCGGGTTCACTTCCTCTAATTCAGCCTTCCCAATTCCTAATCCATTAGCGTAATTGGTACTTAAAACGTATAATCCGAACGGTTAGTAAGACGCGATGCTAGATATTATGGTTATTACTTATAGAGGGTTGTACTCGGGGGGAGGGGAGTTGGGTGATTTTTTTCTAAATTATTTTTCTATTAATTATTGACGCGAATCTTTTTAAATCTCCTCTCAAATGCAACCTTCCTTATTCTTACCCCATTGGCTTAGTTAAATGTGATTAGACCTAACGGGTAGTAGGATAGAGGTGAGAATCCAAGTTTATTACAATTAACTAGAGTTGAGATGCTGGAATACCTTCAGTCCTACGGTATTCGAGATATTCGAGATTCGTAAAAATCTCATAAACCTATCTTGAATACAATTATAATTCTTTGACTTCATACAACAATTTTAAACAATAAAATAATATGAATTAACTGAACTTGTGTATTTGTAAGAATAACATAATACATAAAAAAGGAAAAATTGCATTAATATAATTAATTTACTAAAAAAAGGTGTTTTCATTGTTTTTTGTGACGTAACAGATATGAAAAAAAAAGTATTTGTTAGTGGCATCAAAACTTGTATTTTATTTCATTCAAATAAAAATATTCTTACTTTAACATAAATTGTATATTCTTAAGGATTCGAATTTGGATTTGAGATTTGAAATTAAATTCAAATTCAAGATTTGAATTCAAGAAATTTAGAATTCAACCCATCTCTACCGCTAACCAATTAAGATCAAATTTATATGCAAATGTGAAATTAAAGCCTAATTTAGAATAATATTGTAGTAGTTTAATTATACTCAAACATGAAGTTTTGTTTCTGCAACGTCATATTTGGATAAATATCGGTTCTGGTCTTCTACAACAATGAGCATTATTTTGTTTGGATCTATTTGGGTGTTTACGGTCGACACTTACACACTTAACTTCATATAGTATTTCTAGTCTATTAGACTAATCTGCTGAAAAGTGTTTCCAAAGTTTGGTAATAATCCTTGAAGCGTAAGAAATTACTCGGTCTTGTAATATCTGCCGTTGCCAAAACTTCCTGAAGCGTTTTGCATGGCGCGGAGGGAGGTAAAGAGAGCCAGCCAGAAAACTTTTCCGAACTCACCAAACTGTGAATTCACAAAGTCTGACTTCATTGTCCGTGAATTTTAACGCGAGCTTAATTAACTGCGTCAGTTCTCCCGACGAATTATAATAAAAACACTGCCCGCTTTTATGGAAAAATATGTTTCACGGGATGAGGAGTTTTTTTCCTTCTTAAATAACACCTTCTGAAATAATCATAGCCCATAAAGTGTATTAAATTATTGCCGCACCCTATTTTATCCATCCATTTTTAGTGGATTGAATCACGCACGATTTAGTTGAAAAGAAGAAAGAACACTTTGGTGGGAGAAAAAAATAAGGATTAATTTTGGGTCTATAAATTCACAAAGCTTTGAAACTGTATATGTATAATGTAGCATCCTGTTATGGAAAACTTTTTATTATATACATACATATCTATTTATATATATGTATATACGTATGTAATATATTTATTTGAGCCTACATTTTAAACAAATAACAATGGCAGAAGGGGTATTTGTGTTTTAAAACTCGTCTCCAAAAAGTTGATGTATAAAAACATTTTTTCTCCCGTATAAAGTGTAGGAATTAAACCATGTTGGATACAACGGTATTCCCAAACGTAGTAAATACAAAAGTGGTAAATAACTCATTTAGTGGAGTTATTTATACTATTCATATTTTTCAAGGTTTATTTTATTTTTAAACGTTCTCTATACAGTACCTGTGGATTGTGAACTGTCATTCGTCGGGAAAAAGTGTACACATTTTAAATTCAACTCGACCCGCACTGGTTTTCACACGGTCTAATGCGTCAAACTCGCAATAAACTGATTGGATGACGGGGAGGTGAGGGGAAAGTATGGGTTCACCTTCTCCCTCAACTCCTATAATTTCCCCTTACAATCCTTACCCCTTAGAATAAGTTGTTAATAAACTTGCTGTTGAATTTGAAATAAAAAATATCATCTAAGAACACCAAGAAGGATTAGACTGACTCTTAATAAGATTAAAAGCCAATAAAAGAAAATATCAATAAAATACGTTAAGGCATACAAATATCTCCATAGCGTAAGCCCGCAAGTAGGCTACGACCGAGAGCGACCACCGTCGTTAGCAATGGTGATGCCAACATTTACGGAGAGATGGTGTTATGTGGTCAGCACAACGAGTCCTCCAGCCGCTAATCTCAGTTTTCTAAGCCGGAGGTGCTACTCCTTTATTCACGTAATTCTTCATTTGTCCTCACGAGGCTGAGTTTGACCCCGTTACAGACTCATTGATTCACGGGGGATCAAACCCAAGACCTCTGGATGTGTAGGCAGGAACGCTGGCCACTAGACCACAAGTACTTTTATAAATAATTGTTGACCTCAAAGGCTTTGGGGTAGACTGCTCGTCTGAGGACCGGATGTTCTTGGGCTCAAACACATCCACAGCACAACTTCCTTCCCTTGTAGATTGCTCATCTGAGGACCGGATGTTCGTGGGCTCAAACACATCCACAGCACAACTTCCTTCCCTTGTAGATTGCTCATCTGAGGACCGGATGTTCTTGGGCTCAAACACATCCACAGCACAACTTCCTTCCCTTGTAGATTGCTCATCTGAGGACTGGATGTTCTTGGGCTCAAACACATCCACAGCACAACTTCCTTCCCTTGTAGATTGTGGTATGTGTAAGAACCCTGGAAGGTATGTGAAAATACCTTTTCTGGCAAAATTGGTAGGCCTTTTCGCGCTCATTCATAGAAATTCTCGTGTGCTCACATAATAATTTGGTCTATAAAGCACACGTTAAATATCTCAGATAAATAAATATAAATAGTTTTGTTGCATCATTTTAAAATATGGTGCAATACAATGTACTAGCCTTACGTCAATTCAAACAAATATAATTAAAATAAATTAAATACAAAAAAGTATAGGTAGCAAGAAGTGTTACATTTTTCAAGTAATTAACTTTCAATACTTATAAATAATAGTTATTTTCATATATATATGATTTTATAATACATATATATATATATATATATATGATTTTATAATACAAATACATTTTTTTTATGTCAAATTACATTCAAATAACACAAATAACTTATTTTTATTTTCTTGGAAATTAATTAATTACAAATCTTGATTTTTCATGTCAAACACTCCCCAGATATAGATTTTGAACAAAAAAATTTACTATTTCTGAAAATTTTGGAATTTAAAGAAAACTCACCAAATAAATAGCCACCCTTAATTTTAGGGCTAGTGTCAAAAAATAAAATAGTAACCTTTGGTATAGCTACATAATATCTAAATATAAAGTTTGAACAAAAGCCATCAACTCGTTTCACAGGCCTATCGCCAGGGACAAGCAGAGGGAGGGATGGAATTGTAAAATTCATTATTTTCTGTTAAAAACATAATCTCGAGGTCGAGAATGTTCACGTTTGCAATACTTTCTCTTTTGATGAGAAAGTAAAGAAAAAACCAGGAACAGTGAAGACATGCAAGGGAATAAAAGCTTGGAAAATAAGCAGCGAAGAAGAATGAACAACAAAATAAAAATTGTAATAAAGTTAAATTAAGAAAGTAAAATAAAGTGTGAAGTGACTCCCACATTCTGGTATACTACACGGATACGTCGTGAGTTTTAGTCATATTTGAAAACCCGCACTTAGGTGCAAACGAACAAAGACGTCGGTCTCGTCTAGTTTGGTTTCTCTGTGGGATGGAATTTATTTATTTATTTTGGGGATAATTTACAAGCACTTTCTGGCCCAGCAAATTATGTCAGTTCAAAATGAACAAAACTATTTCATTCTAGAACATGACAAACTCTCAGTATGATTTTTTTTAGCACTGCATTTTAATACCCGTCTACGTTTATGTAACATTTATCTATTTTCATTCATTTGAAGTTTACCAATTTTGTCGTTAAGTGGTCCCACCGTCGCATCTCGCCAAGGTTCTGAAACAGAATAATACAGGTTTATTGGTGGAGCAGTTGGGAGGGGGGTAAACCAAACCAGGGTTTCTAGAGATGGTACGGAGACACTACTGTATGTCCGTCTGGGTGATATCCTCCTGCTGACCACTGGTATACACGTCTCGCTTATCAGAGCAGGGCTTTGGAGCGTCGGGGGCACCCTCCAGGTCGATGACGTGGTTCCCAACCCCCTGGATAAGAGGATTGGTGGCACCGGGAAGTCTGCCGTAGAAAGACTGCGTGATTTAAATTCCATCGCCATCCTTTAAACGTTTCCCACCCTTCATCCCTCACCCGAAGAGCCTATTAATATTAATAAGTTATTATTATATAGTTTTATTTTTATATTCTTATTTTGTTGTATATTTTAATTCCAATTAGCTGGTTAAGTGTGATTTAATCTATTTCGTCTCAAAAAACAGTTTGGAGTGTGTAAAAGTTTAAAGAAATGTACTATAATCTGCTAGACTAAATTATGAAACACCCCTCATACTGGGTTAAGAGGGAGAGGGGAAACTATAATTAAACTCAGCTGGAGCTCAAACATTGGTCTCCTTGATAAGAATCAAGTACGATAGCGCTTTGCTAAATCTATCTAATTTTCGTCGGTTTTTTATTTTTACCGTGGCTCGTATGCAGCCCCATTTCTTCCCTACGTACTCCAGAGTTGAGAGTTTCTCCGAAAGTAGAATAAAGGCAATAGTCGGCCATTTTATTTCCAATGTCAAGATTCTCATACGTAGCTGTGACATCACTTCGTGGTTCCATACGGCTAAGAAATGGCGCCAGTTCTTAGCGTCTTCGTCGTCCCCCTTCCGACAAACACAAGTGTGCGTAAGGATACACTGGTGCTTTTATAAGTGGCGGTATATTTTCTCTTTTCCTTAAGAGTTTTCTTTAGAGGCGCCAGGGAGTGAGGGAGGAAAAGAGGCAGGAGGAGACCAGAGAATCAAGTATGCGTGCAGGCCGATGGAGAAGTCTCTCTCATGCCTCGCTCGGTTTCAGACACACGTGTAATTGGCTGCCATCACCATCACCATCACCATCACCACTGCTGACTTCTTGCCACTCTCTCTCTCTCACACACACACACATTGGCTATCTCGCTATAGCCCAGGCAAATTCTTCTTACACTCTGCTTTCATAAAAAAATATGTCTTTGACACCCACTTCGGTGGCCGCATGGTCTAAGGTGTTACTCCCACAGTAGACTATACTGCCGAGGATGGGGAGATCAAGGTTCTTATCTTGGTCGGGTGTACTAATGGTGGTTTTTCCAAAATGGTTATCCACTCTTTAACCTCCCTAATCCCTAAAACCTCTTGTGTTATTAGTACATAAACGTATAACCGAAATGGGTAGTAAGATGCTGTGCTAAAAAATAAATCCTTGACTTATACAACTAATCAATTGTGAAGGTTTCTGCGCAAGTTGTAAATTTGCGTATGTCAAATGGGGCCTAATTACGACATATTGTTTCCATTTCAGAGGATAATTTAACGCTAGACAAGTTGTACTTGTGAAAATAAAACTTTGAAAAAAGTAACTTGCGTTCAAGGAAGGAATAAACAAAATGGTGGTGGCACTTCAGTTGTACGTCAGCTTACTAGGACGATATGTTTTAGGTTTAAATGGCATTTAAAGTCGCCACAAATCCGCGTAGCTTGAATCCATGTAATTACTCTTCATGTGTACTGTACATTATTTTAACTTTTATCATTTGTAGCTCAGATACTTTGTAAACACTGAATTCAAACAAGTGAATGGTGGTATTTTCTCAAAACAGTGTCACGCACATGAATATAATATATGTACTGAGCACTCAGCTTACCCTGATAGGTAACAGTCTTACCTTATCTGATTACACTCTGACCATATCCTACACGCTACACCATAGTGGAGCCGTGCTGGGGACGCGGCAGTTGGCCTAAAATCATTTGGCCTAAAGGCATTTGGCCTAAAAATTAAACCAAAAGTCATTTGGCCTAAAGTCATTTGGCCTAAAAGGCGTTTGGCCTAAAGGCGTTTAGCCTAAAGGCGTTTGGCCTAAAGGCATTTGGCCTAAAAGGCATTTGACCTAAAGGCAGTTGGCCTAAAGGCATTTGGCCTAAAGTCATTTGGCCTAAAATGTCAATTTAAAACCTTCGGCTATCTTCGGAAAGTACAAAGTGCTGTTAGTTGTTTCATCTGAATATAGATAGCACAACTGATGCAAGGTAGTTACAACATTTCTAAAAACATTGACACTATCCTACATACAACTAGATCAGTAGTTCACAAAACACTAGATCACCTTTTTTATATATAGATTTTCGATATTATTTCCTTGTAAATATATCTCACGGTCATAAAGTTAACGAAAAACAATAAGAAAACACCATTCTCAACACCGTTTACGCGCGGTAAAATTATATGCGTACATTCAAATTATGGGGACTTTTGACAACTTATTC
>CABFVX010002095.1:43416-64215 GCA_902151425.1 Timema shepardi | reverse complement strand
TTGCTTTAATACTTTTTAGAGCAGTTTCAGAAAACGATGAGTTCAATTCTTGCAAAATAAAAGCTAAAATGGCTTCGAATCTCAAATTCTTCGAATTTTCCACCCATATGTAAAATAAGGATTTACGAGTAATTGGCGGATTCTTTCTGTAAATAATGAAAAGAAATTTAGTGCGCAAATTTGCGCAAAACTTTTTTTGTGTTTTGAATATATGAAAGAACTAGCTTTAATTTGTGTATAGCAGCCACGCTGTATAAAGTGGTATAATATACTGAAACCTACTTATAATTAAAAAAAAGCTTTTATATTAAGTGAAAATTTCTCAAGTTTTCAAAAGTTGTCTCCGGGTCAGTAAAATATAATTTTGAAAAAATAAATCACTTAATAACAAGTTAAAACAATGAAAATAATAACTGTAATATAGATAGACCACTGGAGAACACAGAGGATGTACACCGGTCTAGCGAACTTAAAGGACTGAACAGAGTGAGTTTGGGCTGCGCAAGACAAGTGCGAGTATAGACATGTTCGGGCAAGTGTCAGCATTATGCCGTGCACTACTTTAGGAATCAAATCACGCAGACACACACTACGGATATTCTATTATTGAATACAAACATAGTTTCACTCTTTTGTTTCAATTGAAAAATTGATTTTTTTCCAGCTAGATTGCTGAAATATCACACTGTGCGACGTTAGTCTAAATAAGTCCGAACAATCTCAAATAATACATAAACAAGTTTCAAATGATTCATATTGTTACCAACATTTTTAAACATATCCTTAACGGTAGGAGCTAGATTAAATTGTGGCAGGGAAAGGAAAGAGATATCATGAAATAAAATAAAAGATTTGTTTATTTACAATGAAATACCTAAGAGGAGTAAGATACACCGTTCAATCCAACAGAAATAACCTTGTCTGAAAGTTAGAAAAGCTACTAGATCTACCTTAACGCAGATATACTACCTGCAGTCGTCTCTCTTGATAGATAGCAACACCATTCATTTAAAACTAATAATTTACAACATTTTTAGCATTGTTTACCGCAAAAAAGAGTTTTAATTTTAAATGGTTCTTTCAATAGAAGTTGGAGTGTGCCTTGTTTATACTCTGAACAAGAAACGTTACGCACAATGAGGTCAATTTTCTATCTCCCTCTTTCCCCGCATCTCGCCCTTGTTAAATTTCTGCAGGGAATATGTTCAGGAACTCTTTTTATAAGTATTTTGAATAGAGGATTTCCCCCCTTCCCGCTTTGCGTAAAAAAGTAGAATGACAGAGCTTCTCTGCTTGTTGGGTTCTAAGGGAAAATAGTGGTACGTGGGGGGGGGTTAAACATTTTCTGAGAGTGGGATTTTTTTCACTCAATTTATTTCAGTTTTTTTCCACATGACATTGAGTTTTCGTTTCATCATATTTTTTAAAGGAAGTACCACATCAGCTTGTCTTCATTGCTTTTTTTTCCGAATGTTATGCGAGAGTATAATTCTTTGAATTGCTTCAACGTTTTTATCTGTACAAATATATTATTGTTGTGTTAAAACCAAGGCAGAATGAAGTTTGACAAAATTAACAATAATATATTTTGGTTTCTACAACTTTCAAGTTATCTACCCTCAGAGAAAAGTGATATAAATAAAAATGTTGGGGGAAATAAACCCAATTATACATGTATAGTCTTTCTCTGTTAAACACATAACTGATATGATGATTTAGTTCTAACAGCCCACAGGTTGGAATTTGACTTATGTCATTTATATCGAGCATAGAGCTACACCTTAGATTAAAAACACTTTTATATTATATTTTAACTATAGCACTTTTCTCAAAGGGTCATGTGTTAGTACCAGTGCTATATCTAAAGTATGATTTTGGTAGGAAGAACAGTAGAAGTTATTTACTAAAGTTACTAAAACAATCTTAATATATTCATACATCAAATTATGCTAGTTGCTGCTGTCATTTTTGATAGATATTACCAATAACTATAAAATACCACAAATAATATTGTAAAATGTTAACAATGTTGGCCGCAAATAAATATGTTTTAATTTTCTCTACTGTTCTTCCAACCAAAATCAGGGTGTATGTAACTAGGTTCAAGAGGATATAGTTCACTCACATGCACCTGTATTCTTCAGTATACATGGCTGGTTCTCGAAACCAAAACCCTTTGCTTATGTCCAAAAGGCAACTGTTACACTGGCCCTGCCAGTAGTACAGTTTGAGTACGAACCGTTCTATGTACTAACTTATATAATATCGGTATTGAATCTCAATACCGGTTACTATTCTAATCTGCTTAAAATATGTTTTTCACGAATTTGAGTTTTTTTCGTGAGCGTTACCAAGCTGTGATTCCACAATATTATCAATATTAAAAAAACTTTCAATCAATGTTTGGACCTGAATCAAATATCAGTGATTATATTTCGAATTTAATTCTTTCTTCACCCAAATCGGTGATCACACGGTTTAACGTGTCACTCACGTGTTAGACTGGTTCGTCAGTGACGGGGAAATAAGAGTTAGAATCCAAGCTGGTTATATGAAGACTGGTTTTTCATAAATAGTTTCCCAAAATCCCACCACGTGAATACGGATACGTTCCCTCCAAAAATATACGTTTATAATTCCTACTCCATTAACGTAATTAATTTATACGTTTATCTCGGACGAGAAATATGACGTGGTGAAAAAAACCTCTCCATGTTGAGTGATTCTGTAGATAGTTTTACATGGCCCTGGTGCTGTCGTGAGTCGGCCCATTTGACAGATGAGAAACGAAGGATAGCTCACAGAAACTGCCTACACGTTATCTAGGAAAGGGGATGAAACAAATGAATACAGAAAACTACCCCCAGCAAACCCGCACAAGATTCAAACCCAGTCTTCTCCTTCAACGGCAACAAAGCTCATGCGATTACAACGCCCCGGCGACTGTTTGACCATCGATGCGTTTTTGTTACCCTCCTTAGATCATTAATTATGTTTGATTATAATGTAGAACAAGAATAGAAGTTGTATTTTAATACTCTCTAATATTTAAAATACGCAGATTATTTATTTGTAGTCCCTCAATATACCTGGGTGTTTTGCACTCCAATGATATGAATATACATTTTATACTTCGTAATCTCGTACTCCGCAATGAATGGATGGGCTGATTGAAACTTCCAAACGAGATTCCAACTGGAAATCCTAAATATAGGTGGCCATTGACGTACTCCCCTACCGCTGAAATTGTATTTCCTCCTCCTGAATGTAGACAAATCGCCGCTCACGTCACCAGATTTGGTGGGCGTTGTTGCCTTATCTCCGCTCGACTGGTCACGAACCAAGCGCTCGTCGCGTTCACGGCCGATCAGTTCGGTCGCCACGGCCGATAAGTGCGAGTTGTCACCACGGCATCTTGAGGGCGGGGTTGTGCTGAGAGCAGGACCCGAACCTCCACCCTCAGCTCGGTGACCCGCGACCCTGTTCTGAACATAGCTCTGGTAGAGTCGCAACTATTGGACAAGATTATTCTGAACATAGCTCTGGTAGAGTCGCAACTATTGGACAAGATTATTCTGAACATAGCTCTGGTAGAGTCGCAACTATTGGACAAGATTATTCTGAACATAGCTCTGGTAGAGTCGCAACTATTGGACAAGATTATTCTGAACATAGCTCTGGTAGAGTCGCAACTATTGGACAAGATTATTCTGAACATAGCTCTGGTAGAGTCGCAACTATTGGACAAGATTATTCTGAACATAGCTCTGGTAGAGTCGCAACTATTGGACAAGATTATTCTGAACATAGCTCTGGTAGAGTCGCAACTATTGGACAAGATTATTCTGAACATAGCTCTGGTAGAGTCGCAACTATTGGACAAGGTTATTCTGAACATAGCTCTGGTAGAGTCGCAACTATTAGACAAGATTATTCTTAACAGAGATCTGGTAGAGTCGCAACTATTAGACAAGATTATTCTTAACATAGCTCTGGTATAGTCGCAACTATTGGACAAGATTATTCTTAACAGAGATCTGGTAGAGTCGCAACTATTAGACAAGATTATTCTTAACATAGCTCTGGTATAGTCGCAACTATTGGACAAGATTATTCTTAACAGAGATCTGGTAGAGTCGCAACTATTAGACAAGATTATTCTTAACATAGCTCTGGTATAGTCGCAACTATTGGACAAGATTATTCTGAACATAGCTCTGGTATAGTCGCAACTATTGGACAAGATTATTCTGAACATAGCTCTGGTATAGTCGCAACTATTGGACAAGATTATTCTTAACATAGCTCTGGTAGAGTCGCAACTATTAGACAAGATTATTCTTAACATAGCTTTGGTATAGTCGCAACTATTGGACAAGATTATTCTGAACATAGCTCTGGTAGAGTCGCAACTATTGGACAAGATTATTCTTAACAGAGATCTGGTAGAGTCGCAATTATTAGACAAGATGATTCTTAACATAGCTCTAGTATAGTCGCAACTATTAGACAAGATTATTCTTAGCATAGCTCTGGTATAGTCGCAACTATTAGACAAGATGATTCTTAACATAGCTTTGGTATAGTCGCAACTATTAGACAAGATGATTCTTAACATAGCTCTGGTATAGTCGCAACTATTAGACAAGATGATTCTTAACATAGCTTTGGTATAGTCGCAACTATTAGACAAGATTATTCTGAACATAGCTCTGGTAGAGTCGCAACTATTAGACAAGATTATTCTTAACATAGCTTTGGTATAGTCGCAACTATCAAACACGAGGAAAATAGGTCAAACGTATTACAATTATTACCGATCATTCGCACCTGTGGGCACGCGGAATATGTTTCAGGTGCATTTTTAAGTCTGGTTAGAAGGTGACGAGAAGTTCGGGACTCGAATCCCAAACATGTGTATAGGGGGCTAATTTTTTCAAAATAATTCATCACTCTCTCTCTCTCAACGCAAAGTTGGGCAGCTTTTCCAATTATAATTTCCTCATTTTATCATTATTTGTGTGGATAAATTCGTAAAGCCCAGACGTGAAGTCAAGTAGTTTAAGGCTTAACGCTTTGTATGTAATGTAAATCTAATAAATATACCTCCGAGGTGCGCAATCAGAGGTTACACTAAGTACGTAGGCATAAACCATGGTTCATCTTCGATATATCTTGGTTTTTGAACTCCTAGCATATGCGGTCATGCGGTGGAAAAGAAATAAGCTCCGAAATGACCAATACAGATGCAAAGTTTCAACTTTAAATAATACTTATGTATTACACCACTTGACTAATAAACTAAGTTTACAACATATTATTAAATGTTCGCAACCTTCGGTTTCCTAAAACAAGTATGCAAATTTCCCCTTTCTAGGTTTCGGAGCCATCTGCACTAACGACCCTACGTTCTAAGGCGCCTAGCTCTGAATTAGTTGCCCCTTAATTTGAAGAATCCCTCTGCTTGTCTGAATACATAATAATCAATGACAATATGAGACTATATCTAATAAAGATTTTACTTTGGTAGGCCTACTAATGTGAATACAAAACATTTCTTTTTGGATTGACAATCTCCTGCTTGGATTTGAAGGTGATATTTTATTACTTTACTGATAAAGTAAGGTAGAAAACAATTAATGTAGACTTTGTTTAGAAAAGTTACAGTTTAATATAAAATTTTACGTGTATGTAATGTGTATTAAGGCGTGTCTTGAAACAAATGTCCAAATTTAAAAAAAAAAAACATCAAACATGCCTAAGTACCCACTCCTGTGCCCCCCCGAAATACTTATGACAAGTCTCGGCTTCCTGGGTTTCCGAGTTTAGGGGTTCCTGCATCTACACACAAACACACATTACATTTTATTGATATAGTGATACCATCTTTTTCGTAGACATTTTAATGATTTACCAAACCACATCAATGATCCTCATAGAAATGTTAAAGTTGTTTTTATAGCAATGAAAATGTCAACGAAGGTCTTCAAACAATCTTTATTTTAGAACCTATATTTTCTAATCAAAACAGTACTAAAATGTTGAAAAATTCATTATTCATTTAAACAGCCTTAAGTGGTAGTATTTGTTTAATGGATACTATAATACTGTACATGAACCCAATTGGTAATAAAAGTTTTGCCTATATTAAAATGAAACAATGGTCTCCATCATAATTATACTATGGTAATAAATTAAATTAATAAATACTTGTGAGTACATTAATAAAAGAGCTTTATTACAAGTTGGTAGTCAGATGTTTAAATACTTGATTTTAAATCTTGAGCCTGGTTTTCACAGCACCCGAGGCCCACTGAGGGGTTATAACTAATTGTGCACTAGCACCGCCGTGTCTACGAGGTGTGGTTATTATGGCGGAGAAGGAGATTAGCGTTCATATTTTTACAATGTATTGAAGAAAAACAACGAGCCTTTGGCATATTACCATTTCAATGGCATTATGATTTTATCAAAACTGTCAAAAATCGGTCCTCAGTAAGAAATATAATTTTTAATATGTAATAATGAACATTTTATCATGTAAAATTTACCATTATACTCATTTTTAACAAAAACGTTAAGGCATTTTTCAAAAAACTTTCAAATTTCAAAATTAGTTTTTAGTAAATGATCCTTTATTTGAGGACTAGAATAAAACAAAACTGGGTTATGTCTATATAATATCTGAATATTAAGTTTGAACCAAATTCATTAAGCTGTGTGGAGTGAATCTGCAAGAGAAAATATACATATTGTAAGACCCACTTTTTTTGGTTTTGGAGGCACGTAAAACGTCAACATCAATCATAATCTTGAGATCAAAAATTTTCACGAATACAATATTTTTTTCTTTTTTTAAATGTTATTGAATAAACCCAGATTACCAATAAGTTAAGAAAAAGCATATTATGAACAAGTAAAGTTTAAGTAATGATAAACGTATTCTTTTGTATTATATCATATTTATGCCTCCATAATCACCGTTATTGATACTGTTTGCTGATGAATCTTATTTTATGTTTTCTTATACGAGAACATCTTTGTTTGAGTATCGGCTTTTCTATTTTCAAAGCTAAAGTTTTTATCCCATCTTCGGGAATTTGTCGCTTGTTTTATAATACGTATTGTTGTTTCACTTTTTCATGAAAATGTAAAATAAGTCGGTCGTTTGACGTCCCACGGTTTTCCTGAGAGTGGAACGAGAAGTGTTTTCTTTTCCCGAGAAAGTTTTTGAAATGTTTCCAAGATAAAAAAAAGTACAGGATGTTTCAAAGTATTGTTTACAAAACTGTATCATTGAAATTATGGTAGTGAAGAACTAGAATGTAGCATTTATAATAAAATACCGGGTCCATTAAAATATTATCTCTTCCTGAATTATGTTTAAAAAAAAGTATAATTATCTGTAAAGAAAAATGAAAATAATTGATTGATTTTGACTAATATTGTACCATGACTTACTACCCGTCTAGGCTATTAGAATTTTAAACTAATAGGGTAGTGATAAGGAAGGTAGAATTTAAAGGAAACGCACCCGCTTTTGCGTAGGAGGTGAGTGGGAAACCCTACACGTTCGTAATTTGAGAGCTAATCTGTCTTGTCATCAGAAAACCACACTTGACGAGACTGACTGCCCACGTGCCCATTAGAGCAGGTTTGTTGGTATTTAACTTGTTTGGGGCCATCAATACTGACCCTCTAATGAATAATCGGCCGATGGAGTATTTTGATATGATGACAGTCAAACAAAACACGTGCTGGTGGCAGAGGGGAATAATGGACACAACATTCAAGTTATAAGCCCATCTATGTCATCGGTTTAAATTCTTGTTTTTATCAACTACTTAATGTTGTAAAAGGTAGTAATTTGTTTTCAATGGTTTCCTATTGAAGCTCTCGTAAAAGGATTCGACTACGTCAATACAAAGTAAAAGAAAAGAAAATGCACCATAATGGCGTGGAGTGTATCATTACTGTAACAATGGCGTGAACTGGCCCAGTCATCGTAGCGAATCAATTTGTTGTTTGCCGAGGGTGTAGATTCACTTCCTGTGTTCGACCCTGAGACTCTAGACACACCGCCCTCCAATGGCCTCTCCCTAGGAGACATCACAGTCTAATGAGTTGGATAAAGGGGGAGAGGGGCAAAGGACGTTCACCCCTAAAAGGGCATAGCCTCGACCGGAAGAAAATCTCCCACCCTAACTAATGATGACTGTGTTTATTAAGTATTATTTTTATTATTATTTTTATTATTATTATTTATTATTATTATTATTATTATTATTATTATTATTATTATTATTATTATTATTATTATTATTAGCACAGCGTCTTACTACCCGTTCGAGTTATACGCACTTACGCTAATGGCTCGCGAAGTTACTTTGAAAAGTAATTTTACTGTAGTAAGACTTATGTTTTCAGCCAAGAAACTGAAAGTTTTGACTTTCATGGAAACTATCTATGAAAGCTACAACTAATATTCATTCAGCAATAAACTTAATTGCGCTCTATTTTGATAATAACTTTAGTATCCACGTGAGTTATTTCCTTTCCCCCTTGTGATTAATTAAGAGGACGTGCCCAACCTATTTCCTTCCACTCCTCTGCTAAACTAAGTAGATTCGTCTAGTTTGTGTGCTGACCTTGACTTCCGGTCAGTCGCTTCTGCTATTTCCAAGCTCCACGTCTCACGAGATTTGTATTTCATTTTAAAATCTGTGTTGCGAGTCTATGATTATTGTTCTATTTTGTGGTAAATATCAGAATTAGTAGTATTTCAGAGAAACGTAAGATTAGGAGTGAAAATAGAGTCTACAAGGAACGTTGGGAAAGTGATTATTTAATTAAAAACAATAACGGGAAGTTGCAGTGCTTGGTGTGTATCGAATTCGTATCAGTGCCTAAGGTATATACTGTTAAAAGATATTATTCAACAATGCACGAAGAAAAGTAAAAAACACATGAAATAGAATCTTTAAATTTCTTGATTGTGAATTTAAGGAAAAAAATCATAAAGCAAAACGGTATGTTTAGCAAAATATCACAAATCCAAACATCAGCTTTGTATGCTTCTTAGGCCGTTTCTCTTGAACTTGCCAGAGCAAAGAAGCCTTTTACTGATGGCTTAATAGTAAACTCTTTTTTTTAATGTGCTGTTGAAATGCCAAAGGCGTTTGGGGATGCCAAAATAGCTGAGAAATTTAAATCAGTACCGCTTTCCAAACAAATTTTATAAAGCTGGGTTAGTAATATGGGAGAACAATTAGAAAAGTCATTGTTTGGCTTGGTTGAAAAAAGTACCTATTTCTCGCTTTGTATTGACGAAAGTACTGATCAAACATATGTCTGTCAGTTGTTGATATTCATACATTATACTCAAGAAGGTTTTTCAAACAAAGAGGAATTATTTGAGAAATGTGCTCTTCGTGGACCACAAAAGAAAAGGACATCTACGAAACCGTGAAAAATACGGTTGATAAAATTGGGGGTTTTGATAAATGTTTAGTAATTGTGACAGATGGTGCACCAGCAATGGTAGGGGGAAATCTGTATTGATTAGGTTACATAAGGAAAGTGGAGTAACATGTTCAACAATTCATTGTGTTACTCACCAAGAAGCTTTGTGTGGTAAATCACTGACACAAAACCATGTTTCTAAACTTGTAGTTAAGGTTATTAAGAGATAAGAGGTGGGAACAGAGATCTTTTACACCAGCAGTCAAAGCATTTTTTGGAGGATATGGAGGCAGAATATGGGGACTTGCTTCTTTACAACCAAATGAGGTGGCAGAGTGCAGCAAAGTGTCTTGAGCGATCCTTTGGGATAAGAAGAGAATTCCCTGCATTCCTCAATCAGTTTGTCTCATCGGATACTGGACAATTGGAAGGAGAGCTACAAAGTACGGAATTCCTTAAACAACTATGTTTTCTCACAGACATCCCCACTCATCTTAACAAACTCAACCTGAATCTCCAGGGGCAAAACAAGTTGGTGTCACATTTAATGGTAAACATAAATGAATTTCGTAATAAACTAAGAATTTTCAGATTTTCTCTGGAGAAAAATCACTTGGCACCTTTTTAAAGCTGTTGGCGACTAGCAGAAGAGTTAAAAGATGATTAAATACTTGATTTTCAGAATTTGGTGCAAATATACCAGAGATAATAGATGGGTTTAACACGAGGTCCAAAGAATTTGAAATATTAATAAGTAGCACCCTGCTATTTACAAATACTCTTGGTGCTTGCATTGAAAAACAAGTTGACCTCCAACTAGAATTGTGTGATTTGCAAGCCGATTGATTCCTACAGATCAGAGAAGAAAAGGTGCCAGTTTTCTCTAATCTACTCTTAGGTGTACAATTTCTAAACCTACGAAATTCTGAACAGAAAATGAGCTCAATGTTTGGTAGCACATACAAATGTGAAAGTGTGTTCTCCGTGATGAAGTTGATCAAGAACACAGCAGAAGTCAGATCCTTCTTTACTTTACCTCCTGAGACTGGCAATAACGGAGTTAGAGGTCGATTTTCCTGCTTTAGTCAATTTTAACATTGAAGATTATGTGTACCGGTATCCTGTTCTAGTTCTGACATAATTTGATAAAATATATCCGATTATGATGCAGCCCACTATTAGGCCTGTAGATTCAATTGTGGTCCTCGGGCACTTTTAAGTTGGAAACCCCTTAGATATACCATAGTAAAATAATGCAAGATAAGCTTGATACCTTTTAAGGGTAAATGAAGGGTACGTAGAAGAAATATGTTATTAAATTAATATTATAATTGGAATTTACTGCATAAATACCTCCACAAAAACATGCGACTATTAATATTCATACGGCTGAAGTATCTTTTTATTATGAGTGAATTGGCTACTAAAAGAAAATTAGAAGGGAAGTTGAAGAATATAAAATTTTGAAAGCGTCGTCAGAAAATAAAGCAGCTTGGATTGTACTATCTACATTAAGTCAATTATATTGTTTATTCCAAAGTTTGGCGAGGAAATAGTTAGGAAAGGTTTTGTAGAATTGAGGGAGTTAAAGTTTTACTCTTGTCATTATTTTTAAATGTAAGAGCCGTCTTTAATGATGGATACTTACTAAACCACGTAATAATACATATAGTTCACGGCTGTTTGATTTTTCATGCCTTAGGCTGGCTTCACTTTATCAGATGACTTGATATATTAATCATGCGGTGCTCTTTTGAATTTGAACTAAATGTGTCTTGTCTTCTAAACCAATTTCCTGAAATCTGACTACTCTGAAAACCCACAAGTATTGCGAAAGTGCTTCTTCTATTGCTAAAAATAAGGTTTCAACTCGCCAGTATGAAAGCAGGCCGGCGTGGATCCATGGGGGAAGGGGGTCAATGGGTCAGCTAACCCCCCTGTGGTATTCAGAAAATTAATTTAAAAAAAATACATCTAGAAAGAAAATACAAAAAAGTTAAATCTTACAAGTTTATATCTTTACTATGGGTGTGCTATTGTTGTTTTTTAATCTCAGGCGAAGCAAAGATTGAAACTTGTGAAGAAAAATTGAAGCTGAAACGAAATATAGTTTTTTGGGTAAAATAACACTATTCTTAGTTTTTAAATTATCTACTAATACTTCTGTATAAAGATAAAGTTAAGTAGGGAAAAAACATACTGTATTATATTATTTTTAATCTGCCATATCTGAGATTACCCCTCGCGTTGTAGATAGATGTAATTTAATCCCAAGTTAGTGTTAAAATACTTTTTATTGCTGTTATGTGATGATTATAATTTATTTAAATGGGTAATATTTAATGATTCTCAAGTATTTTCGTTATTTATAGAGGTTTTATTATAACTTCAAAACTTATAGTGGTTGTCGAAGTGACGAAGTCGAATCGAAGGTGATTTAGGCTGCACTTTTGACTTGGAAATTTCGAAGATTTGCACACCCCTACTGAATTCCTGGTACAGGCTGTTCACCTCTTAACCTGTCTTAAACACATGCAATGAACCGGGTTAAAGAGGGGTGGAGTGTGCTATTTTTAGAAAGACTTACCCCCTTCCAGTGAAAAGTATGATAATTTGTTTCAAACGTCAGAGGTTGCCGGAAATATTTACTTTTAGTATACCGGAACGATTCGTTCGAGTGGCCATTTTCCGTGTGTGTTTCGTTTTGTTAATACTCATGTGTAATAAAGTGTAATTTATAAATATTTCGGTCTCTTTTAATTATAATGACCTATGATGGTTTTCTTTACTCCTAGCATACTGTGATTGTGATATTAATGTTTTGTTTTTATGGTTATTGTGCTATTGACTACTATGGTTGTGATACTATGACTGTGATACTTCCTCCTGCTCTTACATTTTGCGATAAATGATTGTGTTTGATAGTTATGCGATTTGAATGCAAGTATTGACATTACAATGTATTAAAGAAAAGAACAGACATGTATTTTTTCAAGAAAAAAAAATCTTGAGCCAACAGGAAACGAAACTGTGGATTTGGTTGAAAATAGTGCGTCAGTGATCTTAAATAAAATTCTTTGCGCACACGCCTCCAATGAATATCATAAAACAGCAATTAAAAAATGTTCTGAATTTAAGAATACATTTGAAAACAAGACACAATCAGTTGAAGTCAGATTAATTGTTAAGTTAAAAAAAGAATTGAAGAAAATCGACCACGCTTGATAGCCATGATAGACAGTTATACTATGTGGCCGACAAAACTTTCCCCTAAGAGATCATCGTGAAGACGAGGAGCTTAGAGAAATCAATAACACAGAAAATGAGGGAGGCTTCCAGTGCTTTTGAGATTCCGTAGTGATGCCGGTGATAGTGATTTAAAGAATAACTTAAAAACAGCACCTAAAAATGCAACATTTATTAGTAAAACAACTCAGAACGAATTAATTGAAGTTCGTGGAGTAGTTATCCTTAGTAAAGCAGGGCAATTTTTTTCGGTACTAGCAGATGAAACAACGGATGTCAGAACAGTAGAGTCTTTGTATTAGATTTCTGGGATTTCTTAAAATTCGAGAATTATTAGGTTTTATGGAAGCGAGAAATCTCAGTGGCGAGGCTCTCACAACCTTACTTCTTGAAAAATTGATTAATTTGGGATTTATAATTGAGAACCTGCATGAATAAGGGTACGATGGAGGTTCTAACATGTCTGGTAAAATCAAAGGTTTGCAAGCTCGTATTAGGGAAAAGCAGCCTCTTGCTATAGATATGCACTGTGCTTCTGACAAACTAAATCTGTCTATTTCTAAAACATGTTCTTTAACAAGTGTAAGGAACACTATTGCTGTGGTCAGTAATGTAACCAATGAAGTAAGAGAATCCAGTAAACGAACAGTTTTAATGAAAGCAAAAATCCATTAACAATATCCTGAAGAAACAGAGTGTATACTTCAAACGCCTTGTGAGACACATTGGGTAGAACGACACGATGCATTTGTATGTTTCCTGCAAGTATTTGATGTGGAAGCACCATCATCAAAGTCAACACTTCTACTTACCTCAGTTCTCAGGTTTGACTTTATTATAACTCTGCAGTCTAACAGTCACGTTGGCTCGTCAGCTTGAAAACCCCTTGCTAGACCTGAAAACCTTTTATAATATGGTAGAAAATGTTTTAGAGACATTGAAAGATTATCGGAATAACGCTTCTAAATGTACAGAAGTCTTTAATTAAACTGTGAATTTGTCTGAAAAACATGAAATTGACATCACTATGCCAAGGACTTTTCGGATACAAACTCATGGACCAAATGTTTCTGCATCAAGTCCTGAGGAATATTATAGACTAAATGTTTACTTGCCATTTGTGGACTATCTTATTTCTTAATTGTCAACTAGATTTCCATCAACCGGCCATGATAATATTATCACATTATAAGGGTTATTACCAGCATTTGCCAACCAAGACAATGAACTTTTATTACAAGCAGCTCAAACCTATGTTAATGGCCTTCCTGGGACTCAGTCAGAACTTTGTGGAGAGAGTTACTTGTGACAACAACGCTGAAAACCTAAATATAAGGCAGTGTGTTCATCTAGTGTGGTTGACAGCTTAGTGTATGCTTCAGATGGTTTTCACCCAAACATTAAAGTTCTTCTCCACATTTTGTCTGTTCTTCCCGTGACTACTTGCACTAGTGAGAGATAGTTTTCTACCCTAAGAAGGTTAAAGACATACTTAAGGGCAAATATGGATGAGGAACTATCAAATGGTTTGGTCATGTTAAATATTCACCGAAGCATAAAAGTTCATCCTGATGAAGTTTTGGAGAAATTTGCTCAAAAGAATAAAATCAATAAAATATGAGTATGTTTGAACAATGTTTTGTACAGGCTTTCTAGTTATTACTATTATTATTAGTAGTAGTAATAGAAGCAGTAGTAATTACTGTTGCTATACAAAATCTACTATCTATTGACATTGTATAATATTTCATTTTCATGGATTTCTAGAGTTAATTAAGTGACTACGCTGAGAACTTGATCAGACAAAAAAAACTATCACAGTGCTAAAATGCATTTTTAAACGTTTTAAATAACATTATTTTACCTAAATTATATGCTTATATTGTTAGTAACTATGTTATTTATATTTACTATGATGCCCCTATGAGAATTTTCTGGATCCGCGCCTGGAAGCAGGGGTGGATCCAGAAAGGAGTGAGTGGTGCGCGTGCCCTCCCACCTTAAGAAATTTTCTAGCTAGTTTTAACAATATTAATCTAAGAAAACTAGACCAATTAAATCTAAGTTATAATCACTACGAGCTGGAATGTCACACAATATCTCACTAGACAGATCTATGCTATAGTAGTCACTACTAGTTGTACTGTCACATAATATCTCACTAGACAGTTAGATCTATGCTATAGTAGTCACTACTAGTTGTACTGTCACGCAATATCTCAATATTCAGTTGCTTCGCGTGTCAATCACTTTCAATAATTATAATTGATTTATATTTTAAGACATAATTTAACTAGCAAAATTAAACAAAAAGCATAAATAAATTAACTTTTATGAGGCTTTGTTTCTTCAAAAAAAAATTAACCGTAATTTCTAAATTACTCTCAAATTTTGAAGGATTTTCCCGTTGGAATTTCCTGAGTGAGAGCCTCACCCGGCCCGGTTCCGTGAGAACCAGAGTCACCTTACCCCCTCAGGAAGGGCTGGAAACAGAATTTTATAGTTTCTTTGAAACCACACACTATGACATTTTTATATAATGTAGAGAAAATCATGCAATTTGAAGACTTTAGAAACCATTGTCGACAACGGTTATCCCATTTCCCAAGATTTTAGTATTATTGTAATTGTTATTTCCTTTCATTGCCTCTGCATCCATAGCGAAGTGTAATTGCGGCCGAATGGGAGATGTGGATAGCGGATGTCCAGTGAAGAAAGAAAATGTAATTTCGTTGATTCTGCCGTTTCTTACACGTTTCTAAGTGCTCAAGAACGAGTTTCTCCAATGGAATCTCGCAACATTGTTATATACATTGCAAATTACTATCATCTTCGTGAACAAGCTATGAGTTTATGAAGTCTATCTAAATGAGGGCTCTGAGCTGCTTGAGATTTGTGCCATCATTATTTTAAATTAACTTTTTCAAGTTGGTAGGCTTAGTATTAAAAAAATTTGAATCGGTTATCAATATAGTTTAAGAATATTATTATACTGTGTAACTCGCAGATAATGTTTATTGTTATATTATTTGTACTCTCATTTAAGTTATTAATAAATTCATTATATGCCTATATTTATATAGTTAGTTATGCTGTTACATATGTAAATTAATTGTTAAAACTGCATGTAACCTAAACAGGTAATAAGAAGTGGTGCTAAAAAAATTAATTTGAATAATAAAATGTTATAGATAGAAGGATATTTCAATAAATAAATTAACAAGACCGATACACCCCCCAAACGATCTTGTTAACTTAGTCATCGAAACACCTTGGTATAAAATAGATTTTTGAAGGAATACTTGGAACAAATACTGAGACACCTACCTCGGTGGCGCAGTTAGCTAACGTGCTAGTTTCGTGTTGGGCTGGACTGCCAAGGATGGGGAGATCGAGGTTCGAATCTTGGTCGGGTGAACTGGGAGGTTTTTTTTCCTAAATTGTTTTCCACTTTACCTCCACGCAATTGTGGTTCACTTACTCTAAGTTCAACCTTCCCTATTCTTATCCCGTTAGCATAATTAGTACTTAAGTGTGTAATTCGAACGGGTAGTAAGACATGGTATTAAATAGAAAAAATAGTTTGTATCGACATATTATCTGTCACTATTATATTTATTGTGGATAGCGTTTTACCATCCACACAGGCAATTTACGTATTTACACTAAGTGGGTTACGGATTAGATGTGTCGGACATTTAGTCCATAAGTCCACCAGTGCGGGCATCAATAATAATAATAATAATAAATTATTAACACATGAAACGTAATAACACTAGCCTATAGTATAAAACATGTATAGTGCTGTGCTGGTATCCTAGTACCGACCCCGCGATTAATTATCGACGGTAATTTAGCCAACTCCCTAAGATCCACACGAACATGACACCGACCAATGAAGGAGACGCATTAGATTGGCAGGTTGAGTCACAGCAGTGGACATACAAATTAGCATAACAATTACACCGTGTACCCATTTGTGACAAATGGACACACGTGATCGATAGCCTTAGCCACGACTGTGACAGGGAGATTAACTGAACTGGCGCACGTGACGGTCCGGCGTCGCGTCACACCACTGATGGACACCCTATAGACAATAAGGGAGATGTAATGAACTTTTTATATTGTTAAATCCTCTATTACTCCACATCGTTGAGACGCGAACAAACGCCTAGGTCTCGTCCAGCCTACGCTGGTGGTTGAATGGTATAAGGCGTCACTCTCGCAGTCGATTGGTCTGCCGATGACGGGGCGATTGAGTTTAGAATCCCGGTCGAGTGCACTGAAGGTGATTTTTTTTTTATTCTCTCTTCCCACATATGCTGGCACACTTCTTCCAAATTCAAGCTTTATCTTCTATAACATACTGGTGCTATAACAAATATGCTTATTGCCCGAACAGTTAGTAAGATTCGATGCTAAAATGCGGGGTGACCTGGCGGTCTAGGGGTAAGGTGTCAGACTTCTATGCTGGTGGCCGGAGTTCAATCCCCGGTCCCGGCACAGATTTATCTGATTGCCAAACCCTTCCATCACCTTTTACAAGACGTGTATTAATCACCACTTGTGAATGTGGGGAATGCCAGGCCTCCACCGTGGTTCGGATTCCACGTTAAACTTTAGATCCTCCATTTCATCTCACAATCACCCCACCATTACACATTAGCGTAAGTGCGTATAACCCGAACGGGTAGTAAGACGCGGTGCTAATAATAATAATAATAATAATAATAAAATGCGAAAGTTTGAATGTGTATATTTGGGGATCATTGCGCTAAGTGTAAACACACGGATAATAATACTGATCTCTTAACAAACAATGCATTCATCGGAATAAAATGGTCTTTCTTTACTTTAGATCCGTGCTGCGGGGGGTAATGGTTTACAAATACTTACTTGAGCTGGAAAATCTGTGCTGATCGAGTTTTTGTTTTAAAACTGCTGTGTGGAACTTGTCTAATTTGAACTCGCTGTACCCAGTCCCCGGTTTTGATCAGGATCTGTCTATGGAACACCGAGCGCATTACTTCGCCCATTACTCTCCCTCTCTTTGCCACCCCCACCACTTCCTACTTGGCAAACTTGGGTTTTGGAGGCGCGGGACCGGCGTGCATCAAGGGAACAAGTCTCGTCGCAGTTGATGGTTCTTTAGGAGTTGAAATATTCTCGTTCAACACTAGTGTGATTACTGACTAGTGATTACCAAACAACGGTAAGGATTGTGTGATTGTTATTCGATAGTAGGTGATTGTCAAATGATGGTAGATACAATGTGATTTTTGTTTTTTAGCGCTGCGTCTTACTACCCCCTCGGGGTATAAGCCTACGTACTAGCTACGCTAATGGATTAGGGATTAGTAAGGCTTAATTTAGAGTAAATGCTTCCACATTTTCGTGGAGGGAGAGTGGAAAACTAGTTATGAAAAATCAACCTCAGTGCATCCGACTGGGATCGAACCCCAATCTCCCCGTCATGGACAGTTTAGTCCGACACGAGGATAGCGCTAGCTAGACCACACGGCCACCGAAGTGGGTGATTGTTATTTGATAGTGATTGCCACACTATGGTAGGAGTATTAAGATTGCCATACTATGGTAGGCACAGTGTGATTGATACACGAAGGTAGGAGTATTAAGATTGCCATACTATGGTAGGCACAGTGTTATTGGTACACTATGGTAGGAGTATTAAGATTGCCATACTATGGTAGGCACAGTGTGATTGGTTCACTATGGTAGGAGTATTAAGATTACCATACTATGGTAGGCACAGTGTGATTGGTACACGAAGGTAGGAGTATTAAGATTGCCACACTATGGTAGCCACAGTGTGATTGATACACAATGGTAGGCATTGTGTGGTGCCACTTATGGTACATTGTACATTGAATGAGCAAGTGAACTGCTTGTCTAAATCTGTAATGACTCATTATTCATGTCACAATATGGGTGGAAGGGGATTTACCTCCAATTCAGAGTGAGACGCCTGCTGGATATAGGAGGCGGGCTACTTTTCCATGGGTCACCCTGTATTACACTGCGAGCGAATGTCTTGTACTTTTACATTGTATTCAGATCTTGACTACTTAGCTCAGCTGACAACCTGGACGTGAGACTTCAAAACAAAACAAGAAGCTCATAAAATTGAACATACATACCTAGAGAAAACTGAGGGTGTTAAACTCGTGGTGGTAGTTTTTAACTTTAATATATGCTGTGATCCTGAATATTTAGGCCACGTGTTCAGTGGTCTATGATTGTTAGTTTTATCTTCAACAACTGCTCAGTATCAGAGTGTCGGAGATATCAGACTTAATTTAATTTTTAAGCTAGGATTGCATATGGCAGAATTCAGAAAAATGTACCCACATCTGTGTGAAACAAGATTTGGTATCCCATTAGGGAAGTCCACTTTCAGTTCATGTATACAATAAAACACAAATGTGTTGCTGTCCAAAGTTTGTTGAGAATCATGTTTCCCGTTAGTCAGCCAGTTATATAGCCCAGGCCTATTTTTGTTCATTATTATGACTCATTTGAAAGGGTCGAGGTTAGGACGGCATATTTAGAATAGATGCACACGGATTAGGTGGGAAAATTGAAGTAATATATCAAGGATTAGAAAACCACCTTAATGCATCCATCCGAAATGTATGGCAATTTTATTCAGTGCCTGGGAATGTGACAACATGAGAATGATCTTGAGTTGATAGTATGTCATCTAAATGTTGATAAACATTGATGGCTATCAAGGGGAAGGGGGAGTAGGACATGCGATCCTGAGGCTGAATAAGTAGTGAGATTTTAATCCCTCATATCTACAGCACCCGGACTAAATAAATCCCTACCCGAATGGTTTTAGAATCCCTGGTGGGTGTACTGAAAGTTTCCCCTTCTAAATTACTGTCCCCTCTCTCTCCACGCAAATGCGAATTCATCATTTCTAATTTGTACCCTCCCCCATAAGTGTAAATAAGCGAGTCGCCAAGGTGCGGTGCACAAAAACCAGCTTGTTTGTAAGTCACGTGCTGATGTAATGTATGTGTCTTGAAGAGACACGTTGGATTGTTGTCTGAGCGCCTTAGCTCTCCCCTCGTTACCTTGTCTTCTCTCGCGCAAGATTTCCAACAAAATGCACCAGTGAGACGGGGAAGTTTTTAATTGGCAAGCGCTTGTCACGCGTCACACCATTGTCTCAGCATGATATTACTCCTGGCGCGTCTTATTCTGTCGCCGTAGTTTGGAGAGATGAATAATTCTCACTTGAACGTAGATTACACGTTTATTGTCTACTTTTAAGACGCTAATGATGATCCAGATGTCAAGAGTTGAAGACCGAATGCTCGCAGTGGCAACGGGACTGTTTGATTATTTTCGACGCATTTGGCAATGCTGCAGCTGTCATGTTCATTATCCCGGGTCCTTCCTTGTATGTAGTGAAGTTAAGGTCAAATGGAAGCAATGCGAATTAAGACTGTATTTTTTTCAGTTTGTATGTCCAAAATAATGTTTTCGCTAAAATATTTCTTGAGATAAAAACTATTTGATCAGAAACAAAAAAAAATAAGATTTTGCCGCTACCACACTATTTTCATTTTTACAAATATATATACACGATTATTATTATTATTATTATTATTATTATTATTATTATTATTAGCACCGCGTCTTACTACCCGTTCGGGTTATACGAACTTACGCTAATGTGTAATGGTAAGGTGATTGTGATATGAACAGGAGGGCCTACAGCTTAACGTGGAATCCGAACCACGGTGGAGGCCTGGCATTCCCCACATTCACAAGATATCTTGTCAGGGGTGAAGGAAGGGTTTGGTAATCTACACGATAATATTGGACAAAATAATGCAGATGTTTTCGAAATGCTTAAAAAAAGTAGACAATCTCCTAGTTGAAGCCACTAGCTTTGAGCACAACTAATAATACATTATTATTATTATTTAGCACCGCGTCTTACTACCCGTTCGTGTTATACGCTTTAAGTACTAATTACGCTAATGGATTAAGAATTGGGAAGGTTGAATTAGAGGAAGTGAGCCCGCACTTGCGTGAAGGGAGAGTGGAAAACCA
>CABFVX010002095.1:11511-43340 GCA_902151425.1 Timema shepardi | reverse complement strand
AACCCGCATTTGCTTGGAGGGAGAGTGTAAAACCATTTAGGAAAAACCACCCCCAGTTCACCCGACCGAGATTCGAACCTCGATCTCCCCATCCTCAGTTGTCAAGCTCAACACGACTAACGCGTTAGCCTACTACGCCACCGAGGCAGGAACTATTAATACAGTGTTTATTATATTATAATCATTATGTTTAAACGTGAAAAAACCTGTTAGCAAAACTTGTATCTAAGTTTCTGTTATCAACACTAGTATCCGTGTTAAAATTAAGAGTAGGGGGTAAGTGGGTGAAGTTTACCCATCCTTCCTCATCCATACCACTTATATAAAGTGGAATGGATATTTTATTTTACCATTGAAACATAAAGAGTCTAACCTTAAACTTAGAAAACTACCAAAAATATGTTTAAAAATTAAAAACAATAATTTCTTTGGTTGTAACAATATTGGTTCAGGGAAATAAATTTAATGGTTTTTTTGTATACGAAAAAATATTAGCGAACTACGCCATTAGATCGGTATCGTCAAAGATCTAGAAATGTAATAATTCTAAATTTATTTAGATTTAATATCTAAAATATTAATAGGCAATTCACAAACTTTCTTAGTAACAAATAAACTTGGTATTTATATAATGATAGTGTGGTATTTTAGACATAAAATGCTTAGGTACAATATTAATTATACTTTTTAATTGATATTCGCTGTTTTTGAAAATTTATAACGATAGTGACGAAATAAAAACAAATCATAAATAAAATATTATGAAATTTTATATTATTTTGATTAAATCTGATTAATTTTTTCTTCCACAAACATGAAATATTTTATAGCTTAATGTTTTATCCCCTCTTCACACTGATTACGTGTTCCCAATTTCTCATCACGAGTTGAAGATGGTATGCCTCTACGGAGTATCACCCAATCAAGAAACAAAAGCAAGGAGATACCCCTAAGCAAACAACCCTCACAACAAACCCCTCCTGCAGTAAGTACACCCGCCAGACTCGCAAGTTTCCGCGCTAAGAAAGCCTACGAAACTTTCCGCATGTCATAAATAAATTATCAGCCGCACGTCGCTCTTATTTCTACCATGGGGACAGCTTGCTTGCTTTTTAACTTCTTTTCTTTCGTATATTTTAGCCTCTCCCATTCCCCTGTCACTACACCCTGGTATGAGTCTCTCTCCCTCTGCCATCTTGTCCCCTGGGTCTATTGGTGCCAAGTTAGTTAGACAGCTGAGTAGCTACGCTTTACAGATGTGAAAAAACCATCAATATTTGCTTTACGATACTAGTACTTTATTACTCGATACTTTACTGATATGAGTACTCATACATTGGTCACGAAATAGGAAGAAACGACAGTTTGGTAACAGAGGGTCTGTTTTCCAAAGCAGGAGCAACTTCAACTAAAACAAGGAGCAGGCTTTTGGGAAAAAGAAAGAACAGACTCCTATTTCTCAGGGACTAGATTGGAGCTATAAGAAATTTGGCTTTTTGTATGTGTTTTATTGAGATGGAATTTCTCAAAAAATGTAACTAAGTAAGAAGAGTTCTTCAGCAATTATAGTTCTCAGAGTTTAAAAAAAATATGAAAATATAATTAATCTGAAAGTTGTATTTAATATCTCTAGGTTAAAAAATATGTTTCTTTGATTAAATTTTGACACCGATACCTACTGCTATAAATACTTTTCTTCCAATACCACACTGACCCTGGACTAGATTCCGTACAACCAAAATAAAAGTCCACCTGCAAATATTTGTGGGAAGTGTGACGTCACACTAATTAGGCCAACATGTTTCAGAAGGAATTTACTTTCTTGCTCCCAGCAAGTTTAGTGGTGATTTGAAGGCCTGTATACTTTTAGACAATACAATAAAACCTTTTGCGACCAATTTTAATAACATGTTAATATATTTGTAGTTATTTTAAATGTATTGATAATAGCTATTAAAAGTGACAGCTGTTGACCACATGCCATGACATATGGCTACATGAAAGTAGATCTAGTAAGTTTTTCTAGCAGTCAGATAAGTTTCATCTGATGACATTTGTACTGAAGTTTATTATCTGCGACGGGAATAAACTGGCAATGTTGTAAAGTACAGGTACAACCCAATTAAAATATGTTGTTAATGTTCATTAAGATTTATAAAGACTGGTTTCATAAAATTATAATGGGTTCTGTATTCATGTATAGTGTTAATGTGAAGTATTTCGAAGATATTAATTGTGATTTTTATTTAAATACAAGCTGGTGTACCCGTTCTTCACACGAGAAATATTTAGCTCATTTATTTTATATGCGCTCTGGTGAACAGAGAGGATATCTTTTTCCTCAATATGTTTCTGTAACAGTTTATATTATTTCCTCTTTGCTGGAATGTGATGCTCTTTTTTTACCATTAAGTTTCTTAAGCAATGCATATGATTTCGTTTCACATATCTTACGAGTTTTAAGTGAATGTCTCCATGTTTAGTTGTGATACGTGCTAAGACTAATCACGTGGCGTGTTAGCTTACACGGTTTTGGGTCTCGGTGACCTAGTTGACCCTCATCTCGCACCTTAATTTCTCCCCCACCGAATGACGTCTCACTGTCTCTGTGCAAGTGTTCAGATTGACCATTGAGGACCATCCGCATTCACGGCGGAAATAAATTGGATTACAACCGCTCTACTGGCAACGTCTCATTAGAATAAAGAGGAGGAGACTGTCCCTTTGAAGTACGGCCTAACCCCTAGCCCTTGCAGCTTTGTACGATACTCTAAGTACGGAATAAATACAATTAACTTGCAATTCACATTCTAACAAATAGTCGGACTAAATTCAAGATAAGAGAATTCTTTAAAATTCAGGTTTGAAGTGGTTAATTTAACTATATATAGAGTAAGTCCTCAACTTACACGCATTCTAGTTGCAGCGATTTATAGATACGCTATTACGGTACTTCGACTTCCGACTAGAAACGACATCTATAACTTTAAACATTATTGATAGCGTTCCTAGCAAGTTGATGTACTGCTGATTGTCTGATCGTCATTTTTTGTTTTTTTTTGTTTGAATACAGTATTACATGTTTAGCTAATTATTTTACTTTGAAACGAACATATACGTCAACAATACATCGTATTTAATTACAACTTGACCTAAACTTTTCTCAATTTGCGCGTAAACCTTCGTTCCAAATTATCCGCGTAAGTCGTGGGTTTACTGTATTGACACACATAATTTTTACACAGGACTATCAAGGATAATATAATAAGTGGAGTAAGGGTTGCAGCTTAGGGGAAATGCATCTTTAAGTGGAGGAAGTATTAGTAAACCACAGGGAATGTCACATGTTGAAAACCACCTGCAGTTCATCCAAACCACTACCACTAGGTCACCTCTGCAGCAAGTATTTTATATAAATACTTTATCAAAAATGCTGTCAATAAGTATCTTTACGTGGCATTTTTCAATTTTAATTTATTTGGGGTGTTTAACATGCACTTTCTGAACTTATTGTTTGGTTATATAAGCATACGACTTGTATATAAACCAGCTTAAGTCTAAAACAAACACAACACCCAGTCCCCCGGCCGTTAATTCATCACTGGAAAAGGGGAAACCCACAGTTCACCAATTATCATTTTTTAGTTCATGCCACCAACGGAGCAAAGATGTCTAACTCTTTTTATTAAAGGTTCCATATAGTCATAAACGCCTGTAAATAATTTCTGTCAAAATGTTGAGGATAGCTAGAATAAGAAAGATTTCACATCGGTGAACAGATGGCCTACGGCTCCGCTCGGGCAGCAGTTTGGATTGCCAGTGACGAGGATTTTAGGGCTCGAATCCCGGCTGGTTATATGGAGGGTGGGTCTAGTTTTAGAACAGAACTCCCTGAACACATGTGTGGGGAAATTACTTCTAGATTATATCTTCCTCATTAAGGTGCGTCAGAAGGGAACGAAATTATTGTTTACAGTTTTTCGAGCACTACATTTTTTTTGCCAGAATAAATCAAATATTTCTCCAGTAGTAACAAAAAGTTTAGTTTTCTGTAGCCTACATGCTGATACGAACAGATCTTTAATATCTGCCAAAGGTGTCCTGGAATTTAGTCAAAACCTTTTCTCTTTATTTAAATAGTTTTGACAGGGAGAGAGCGAGATCCATATATACATAAAGGAGAGAGGGATATATATATATTATAATCATGTCATATATAATATATAAGGAGAAAGGGAGATCCATTTAAATCATTTTAACAGTACCTTTACCATAAGTAAGACTGACATGTTTATGATTAAATTCTTTATATATATAATTAGTAAAGACAACCCTCAGTTCATTCCGACGAGATATGAGCCTTGACTAACCACTCAAAATAGAACTAGATTATATATATATATATATATATATAAAATGGTACTTTAGCTCAGCTGGTAGCGTGTCTATCTACTGAGCTTAGGGTCCAGAGTTCGGTTCCTGGCATGGATGAAAAGATTTTAATTGGTGAATTGTAAGTTAACCCATTCACAATTATGAATTAACGACTGGGGACTGGATGTTGTGTCTGTCCTAGTCTTAAGTTGGATTATAAGTCATATGAAGCTATGACAGGCCTAGCAGGCCAGAAATGGAAAAATATATGAATTAGGTAATAGGCTGGAAACAATTTTTTATATATATATGTGTGTGTGTGTGTGTGTGTAGATGTGATTTAGCATAGGGGTGATATCTCGTACGGGTGAACTGTTGTCTTTACTAATTATTAGCTATCCACACTCCCTTTACACACATGTGAGTATTCTAACTCTATTCTTTATCATCCTCATCCTTACCTCCTTTGTGTAAATATGTGGATAGCCTTATTGTATATTAAGACAAGGAGTATAAGAAAATACTCTCACTGGATAATGTGAGGGATAAATATTGAAACCAGCATTACAAGCCATTCGCTCGCTATAAGCTAGATATTTTTTTTACAAAATATTTATCATTCAAAATACAAAAATTGCAATTATTCAACTTTCAAAATAAATATGTAGTTGGTTTTATGTTGATACTAAAGCCTGTTCTAAATTGTGCCACAATTGGTACCCAGATCAACCAACTCGCGGCACATTTGATTTATTTTTAGAGCAAATGTATTAAGTACCCTTTGTTTACGCAGGAAGATAGCAAGTATACCTTGCATTGTTCCACTATGGCACAGCTTATAAGATAAGACCATAGTATATTCCCTCAAGGTAAGACATATTACTCAGGGTAAACAAAAGGTAAATGATATGGCAGGTTATGAGATAAGGTAACCGAAGGCTACATGGTATGACTAACGTAAGAATGGAATGCATAACTAATTCTCATTCATTTCATGGCACAAGCCTTTTCCAGTGGTCCTGAATTACGAAATAATTATACAAGAATATTCTGCGCCGCACGAAATTAATATCAGGTAGAAATATATCGTATTTATTCTATACAGAGAGCGATGAGAAAATCTGTATTTAATAATCCATCTGAAATTGAGGTGAGATTGAAGCATGCTCCAACACTTGCCGTCAATTCAATTATAAAGCTGTCTAACAGTTTCTGTTAAATCCAATTGATTGTGCAGCTTTACTTTGGAGTTGAAATATAATTTGATTTTGATACGAGTTTATTGGTTTGGTGTTGGCTTTCACCTCGACAGGTAAATATTATTTAAAATAAATGGTACGATAGGATCGCACAAACATTCTCATATTAAGTACCGACCTATAGCGTGGAGAAAAAATTTCAAAAATAGGTTTTTAGTAAACTTCCCTTATATTAATTTATTTTAGATAAATAGAGATACATCATTATTGATATGCAAAATAGTCTCTCGCGATTTGGATAAAAATTGGTCTCGATGCAAATTGCTAAAGCCTTTTCTTAAAATACTCAAATTAAAAAATAGTCACCAGTAAAATACCAATTACTGAATTTTTCCTCATGTCATGTTAGTTTAAAGCACGAACCAGATATACAATTTAAGCAAAACCGTTAAAGTCATTTTTAAACTAATTCTAATATTCAAAAATCTCTAGTCAATAAAATCTACTTTATTGAATTTTTAACCAAAACAAAGAATACAGGGGATTTGTAATGTCAAGCATTCCCATGTAAACTATTTGGGACCAAATCGTTTGGGGCACTTTAAAAATATTTCCAGTTTTTGTGAATTCAGTCATCGGTAAACCACCTTTCAACGAATTTTTGTCAAAAATTCAATAATATATTTATATCTGTCAAGTCAAACAAATCTTAGCTATGAATTTTAAACAAATTAGTAACTACTCAACAACAAACTACCCTTAATTGGAGGGATAGGTTATTAAATAAATGGTACGGGACTCAACACGGACTTTCTGGCTTTAGTGCTTAAAAATGGAAATATTTACCCAAAACTCGTAATATATGTGAAACGAAATAATATACACTAGCAAACCCAAGCATAAGTTGCACTATATTTATGTAAACATTTTTTGTCCCTGTTTTAAATTTTATGAATTTATTTTAAAAGAATTAATGTCCTTGTTTGTATGTTTGAACCGATAAAAAATATCAATATTGGGTCCGCAGGGGTCAACACTTCGTATTAAAATTTCGACTTCTGGTTAAAATTTTCGACATTTTATTAGATGTTACACATCTTTATGTCATGGCATTGTTATTAAATTCCTCATTTATAAATCTTGACCAATAAAAACTGTAAATATTGACTATTGAGTCAAAAATAGATCATTGTTGTACAAACATTTCTCCTAAGAGGTTTAAGGAAAGATAACACAAACATTTTTAGAGATTTACTTATATTTAACTACTCTATGGAATTGGAGAATTATTGCGTTAAAACTTAAGTAGTGTCTCTTCAAAACTAAAGCTCACAAACTTGTATTAATATATTTGCCAATATTTCAGAAACTGTTGGGTTTATAAAAATATATTTCATATAATTTATTTTTATTTTTAATAGTACTACAATTTTGCAGTGCTAAGTGATTTAATATTTCAAATATTTGCGGATATACGTACATTTCAGTTTCTGTAAAGTACCCTAAAAGTCATTTTCATGGGAAAATTAAAATAGCCAGTTTATTTATAATCTTAATCAACGCCTAGATATGAATTTTAATCAAAATGGTTGGAGTAGATTTTGAGAAACTCTAGTTTATCTCTTTTTACCCTTTCTTAAATTACTCTTAATTTTAAGTTTAAATAGACACACAGACAGACGGCATTGCAAAGACAATTTTTTAGGGTTTAAGAGGGTCATAAAACGTCAAGATCCATCAAAATCTCGAGTTTGATTTTTTTGACGATCACAATACTTTCTCTACCTTTAAGATAGCGAGAAAGTAAAGAGAGGTGTCTTGTAGTTAAGCCCTGTAATATCTAATTACCAGGTTTGAACAAAATACATCTAACCGTTTTGTGTATGTAGCCAGGCAGACAGACATGGGGACAAAGAGACTGACGACATGGATGGGTACATGGGGACAAACAGTATTGTAAAACTCACTAAGTGAATCTTATTTGGGTTAGTGTTCACATAAAACGTAAGCATTTCTCATAATCTGAATATGTATTTTTTCACGATCACAATGCTTTTTTAATATGATAAAGTAAAAAATATAATATATTGTTTATAAAGTTATTAACGTAGTACTACTCATTTCGGTGGTAGAATGATCTATGGCGTCACATTCGCAATACTCTAGATTGGACTTCCAATAATGGGTAGATTGAAGTTCAAATCCAGGCTGGATGTTCTGAAGGTTTTGTTTCCAAAATATTTGTCTACTCTCTTACCATGCAAATGTTGATACACTTTCTCTAAACTCATCCCGCCTCATCCCTAACACATTAATGTAATTATTTCATGCGTATAACCCGAACAGTTAGTGAGAAATAGTGACAAAAGTTAGTTAAATGCGGCTATACCATACAACTAGTAAGACGCAGTGCAAAAAAGAAACAAATCTAAAACATTTAAAGGGTGATCAACATATTACATTTTGTAATGGTTCCAATTTATAAATAGGTTCTTAAAAATAAAGGCTTTATCACCTCTACTCAGTCTTACTTTTGGTTATCTACTAAATAAAACTGGATCAACGCTGTACATCCAAACAATTGGAACCCATCCTCCCCCATTTAACCTCTTGTGAAAACTTGAAACAGTTTGTACTTTACTCACGTGAAGGGCGAGGAGTTGACTCAGAGGCTTGGGGCTCCAATTTCGCCAGATGATCCCTCCTCTTGTGTCCTTGTCTCTCTCTCTCTGGAGGTATGATTAACGTGAGCCTTCACTTCAAAGCCAGGCAGTGGAGCACCTTCTATCTTTTCCTCGCAATATTAAATTACACAAGACACTGGTACCAACATTCCGGCACGATCGTTTCGCTCTTCTTTGCTTGCTCCTCTTTCTTCACCTGCCTGCCTGCCTGCCTGCCTCACACAGCTTTTATAAGGAGATTAACATTTTAAACCTTATAGTTAAGAACCTATTGAGAATGCTAAACCAACATGATCCAAAATACAATTTTATTGTTCTAACTTCTTGTTTTTTCAACACGAGTACTATTTTTTTTTACCTCGTTTTCGTTTCAATTTGGAGCTATACACACACATACATTAATTACACTAATGGAATATTGATTAATAAAGTATACTACGAAAGTAATTTTACCAGAATTTGAGTGGGGGAAGAGAGGGGAACTATTTAGGAAAAGTCCTCCTCAGGAGACTCGGCTGTAATTCGTTCCCATCACCAGCAATCCAGTCTAACACGAGAGTGACGCGTCACCACCGATAAGTGCTTGTATGAATAATATTTGAATGGATGTTTAAATCTACCGGAAGATGTCCTGCAGGGATTAAATCACACTTATCTTAAAACTATCTGCAACCCGTTTCAGTGGCCGCATGATCTAAGGCGCTACTCTCTCAGTAGATTAGACTGTAGATGACGGATAGATGGAGATTCTAAGATGGGTTGGGTTAACTAAAAGCGGTTTTTACTTTATCTACATATAACCTTCCTTATTTCTATAACTATTAGCGTGATTAGTAAATATTAGTACATAGCCCGTTGAAAATGAATCACTATTATATTAAACAAAACGTACTGATAGGGAACAATACCATCACAAACCTGTATTCACGCGATTTACGCCTGCAAGCCCGTAATATATGTAAAAGTTTAATGAAAAAACAGCTTTACACTTTTGCTTTCTTATTTATGTAAGGTACTAGCATTTGCAAGTCTATTATTTGTTTTAAAGATACCCGCACTAGCAGTCACGCAGTCTAAGACGTTAGGCTCGTAAAAAAACACCCGTTAGGCTCGTAAAAAAACACCCGAGGTGCACTTCTGCCAGCATTTAAAAGTAATTATATCAAGTTTCTGAAAATTCTATAGCTTGGTTTTTAAGTTATCCACATGATAATACGTGGTTCAAGACGTCAGACTCGCCAGATGTGTGAAAACACAAACCAAGTATATCCCAAGTGTACAGGTTTATATCGTGTTTCCACTTTTTATGTTTCTTGGTATTCTAGTCACGTGAATCGCTGGTCACGATGTATAATGCTCAGGCTTTGAATGTATATAGTATTTTTAGATACTCCCAAGTTGCATACCATAAAGATTTAAATAGGTGCCTAAGTTTAAGCTTTTTTATTATTATTAGCACCGCGTCTTACTACCCGTTCGGGTTATACGCACTTACGCTAATTGTGTAATGGTAGGGTGATTGTGAGATGAAATGGAGGACCTACAGTTTAACGTGGAATCCGAACCACGGTGGAGGCCTGGCAATTCACACATTCACAAGATTTTAAGCTTTTTAATTATTTATTTTTATTTTAAAGACCTGAGCACTACTAATAAAAGAGTCTGAGGCATCAGGTTCACAATTCATGCTTGTAAAAATCCCCCAATGTGAAAAGGGCGTGACATGAGTTTTCACCTACTAAAAAAAATTCAAAGCTTCGGCTTTACATGTTTTATGGTTTTTAAGTTACTCACATTTGTGGTCCCGTTGTATGGGGCGCTTGGATTGCAACATACGTAAAAGTAACTTAAATACGCCAGACATAAACATACCCTAAGATATCCTTAAATATCCCTACATAAGACTATTCCAAATTTAATCACTATTTTATAGATACTCACATTGGAGTTCACGTTGTCTATGACGTAGTGATCGCAATATATAAAATATTAAAAAAAACTTCTTGCAAATTCTCAAATTTCTTTAATTACATACGCAAGCTTTAATTTTCTATGGTTTATGGTTTAGTAGCTATTCACACTGATGGCCATATGGCTTGATACTCCAAATGCCCAATATAATTATATAAACGTTACATACCTCCAGAGATGCACAACCTAATGTTTACTTAATTAGGCTACTTAATACTATGCTAAATTTAAGCTTTATGCATTTATTAGTTTAGTTATCCAAACAAATTGTGGTTTTGAGATATAAAACGTCCGACTCACTACATCATATGTAGGTAGATCACATTTAGCTTGAAGCGCACGCCCTCAAGTGTCATTCTATATGTACTAAACGTTTAGTTTTGACTATATTTATTGATTTTGAGGTTTCCTGAATATGTGGTCACGTGGTATAAAACGTCAGGCCCAAAAAAGGATAAACAGGTTGAACTAAATATGCATGAATTGTTGATTTAATAGAAATATTGAGTTATTGAATTAAAAGAAATAAACCTGAAGTGTACCCGAGGCTTCTCTTAGTTAAAATGCGAAGTTTCAGCTTTCAATCCTGTTCGGTTTATGAGTTACCCGTACCAGTGATCAAGTGGTGTAAGGCGTCAGCCTCGCAGAAGTAAAAACAAGACAATTTAATGTTGGTTTGAAAAAAAGGTTTGGTAGGAGGGAAGCATTCTTAAACAACGAGAAATAACGTTTGTATCAGTCTACCCTTCTTATCCTTTTAATTAAACTGTTAATAGGCATGTGTAAAGGGTATAAACTGCTGATAATATTCAGGCTTTCGATACAAGGGTCACTGTCACCTGGGATCGTGATTTTAGTGAACTGTAGATCCCTTTGGCACATTAGTTGACGCCGCAGGGTTTCAACCACAATTATAATCTTAAACCATTTTGAACACGGTCGAGGTAATGTGACAATATGTTGAGCATTTCATTAACTAAACATAATATATCATGTATAATACATACCATGTCTCCCGGCTGTGTAGCTTCTTAGCACAAGCACTTTACTACATTCCAAATCTATAAATGTGGCGGTAGATAGTAAGTAATCATACCGTGACCACATTTTCACGCAACAAGCACCATGAAAGTACTTGGTTCCGCCGAAAAGATCATTTACATTTTATCTTATTACAATGTTTGTTTACTTACTAGTTAAATGCAGCCGCAGTTTTTTTTATCCTCTTTCTTATTTAGCGCAGACTGAGTTTTATGTTAATTACATTTCACACGCCCCAAAAATTACACAAGTAGACTTTGCTAAGCGCATGCTAAGATTTAAATATTGTATATGTGTGAGGTTATTGTTAGGGTATCACAGCCTCTGACGTATTTTGCAAAACAAGTTCCAAAATAATAATAATAATAAAATGGTATTGGTACACTTTCTGTGAGCAAAATCTTTTAGAAAAAAATATGCACGACAGTCATAATTTAGCCATTTGGCGTTGCCTCTGCTCGCTGCCAAGTTTACATTGAGGCTCCGAGATAAGGTCAGGCAACGTCTCTTAGAGGCGTGATATACGACGTGAGTTGCAAAATGCATGAGGTGTAATGTTCATGTAAAGACTTAGCGGGGGCGTGACGTATTGTAGGGTAGGATGCGAGGGGAGGATCTCATTGAAAAGAAGTCATCTCTCCGGAATGAGCGTCTGATACCACACGGCCTTTCAATGGAATAATGTCGTTAAATATTAAAAGCCATCTCGCTTTTCTTACGGGGCAGCAACATAAAGCTTAATCGAGGCATGTATACAGTGTGTGACATGAACATTCTGATGTGTCTGTCTTTGGTTAGGGGGAGTAGAATGACTGAGGGCTCAGAAATTGTAGGGGTTGCCAAGGAAAACAACACATTTCTGTCAACCGCTGAGGGGGTGAGTCACTATGAATTCACACATTTGCCGAAATTATAAAACTAAGCATAAATGCTCTCACGGATTAGCACTATATCAATCACAAGATTTCTGCACGTAAGTTGGTGTCCATTCGGATGAAGTTGAAAATATTTGTCCACTCTGTTTGATAAGATCTGCTTGGAAGTGTAGTGTTGTGTCGGTCTTGAGTGAAAGCTGGGATCGAGCTGCTTTTATTATACACCACGTGACCACTGCTCTGAACCGTTGAACAATACCGTTTGTACTCACCAGTTACATATTATTTCTAGCACAAATAAACAATGCTACACTGGCGGTAAGGGGCAGTCCATAACCTTCCAGCAAGTATCTGGGGGAGGGGAGAAAGCCCGTGACGTCACTTAACAAATCAACGTATCGGGCAGTCTCTCTGTTAATATCCCGAATGTGCGCACGTTTAAACAAACAACGATCGGTTCATTGACCTCGATCATCGATCTTGGCGTACTTGTACGAACATGTTTCAATAAAAAGGTTGTATAGTCTCTACAATTAAAATACTATTTAAATATGAGGGGTGCGTGATAAGTGTCGTGATATTAGAATGAGGCTCACAATGTGTGACAATGTGTGACAAGTGGTGTTAGGGAGGATAGGGGGTAAAAATAACAAAATTAGTGCAACGTTATTTATGGACAACCTTAGATCAACGAACTTAAATACTACACTTAAGGTGCGGCCAAAGGGAGCACAAGTATTTTTACAGTTTTTATAAAATTGACATTTTTTGGCCAAAATAAATCAAATATTTCTCCAGTAGCAACATAGAGTTTAGTTTTCTGCATTTTAGTTTTCTGCACATGCTAATATCAACAGATCTTGAATATTTTTCAAGGGTTTCCTGGAATTTTGTCAAAACTTTTTAAATAAGGAGAAAAGGTTTTGACAAAATTCCAGGACATCCTAGACATGTATTCAAGATCTGTTGATATTAGAATGGGCAGAAAACTAAACTCTATATAGCTATTAGAGAAATATTTGATTTATTTTGGCCAAAAAATGTCAATTCTATAAAAACTGTAAAAATACTTGTGCTCCCTTCGGCCGCACCTCAAACGGTTAACAATAAATTGCCGAAATTGCGACGGACAAAACGATGACAATATTCACACCAGCACGAATAGAGCGCTAGGAAACAATCGAAATAAATGGCGTTGGGGACATGCGGCTTACATGTAAGCGACACAAATCATCCTTTAGTAGTTGATGATGACCAGCTCTAGCGGGAGTTCTGAGAACCAGAAATAAGCTGTATACACAGTGCACGCACACTATTCCAGGGAGTAAGCCAGAAGACAAACGATTATATTATTACTAGTTACGTCTTTCTTCAGGCCTGTTGCCTTTTACAAGTTGAATCCTCCGCCATTTCCTATCATCAACTTCCTCTTTTAGATCCCTTAACTTAATCTTAATTTCCTTGTTTTTGGGTCATCAATCAGTGGCATTCGTGGTCCTCTTAATCCCTAGCATGTCGCTCTGTGTAGATTTGTGTTGTGACTAAACACCCATTTGAAAACATAAAAAGGGGATAAGTAAACACCACTCTAATGTTGGCAGGTAGAACTACATCGCTAGCGCTCACGGCGTTAGTGACAAGAACTAAAATATTAAGAAGCGGGACGTTATACTTGAAACAAAACGCATTTTCTAGTGAGTATTGTTAATTAATCAATTCTTATATCAAACTCAATAGAATTTAATTAAATTCATTATTTTATAAATAAACCACGTTATAAAATGTAAAATCTATAAAATATAGCTAAACTCCTAATATAATAAACGACAAATTGCTAACAGAACAATAATGGTGAATTTTTGAATGTTACATAGACTTCACTTCCACGCATGCGCATTCCTGTGTGACCTCATTGCAAGCTGCTGCTAGCGATAGTGCCCCACACTAGTTTACGGGATCAGCTAATTCTATAAAAGTGCCCACCCCATGTTTGAAAACAACCACAATGGCAACCACCATCTGCTTGAAATGAAACCTTTGCATAGTTAGCTGTTTTAGTTTGTGTTGAAAAGTATCAAGGTTCAACACACACGTCTGACGACGGCACCTCCCAAACAAGCTCCCCTTTCTATCCTCGGTGAATATGGGAATCAAGCTTTAACCTGCACAGATATTTAGGCAACATTTTGTGACCGGCTTGGACTGAACCTTCAAGACAAATTGTGTACTCCTTACACAAGGATGAATACAAACATGGCTGATCTAATGAAACATTAAATACAAATTGTGTGCTCCTCACACAAGGATCAATACAAACATGGCTGATCTAATGAAATATTAAATACAAATTGTGTACTCCTCACACAAGGGTAAATACAAACATGGCTGATCTAATGAAATATTAAATACAAATTGTGTGCTCCTCACACAAGGATGAATACAAACATGGCTGATCTAATGAAACATTAAATACAAATTGTGTGCTCCTCACACAGGGGTGAATACAAACATGGCTGATCTAATGAAATATTAAATACAAATTGTGTACTCCTCACACAGGGGTGAATACAAACATGGCTGATCTAATGAAACATTAAATACAAATTGTGTACTCCTTACACAAGGATGAATACAAACATGGCTGATCTAATGAAACATTAAATACAAATAATATTATATTTATACTAAAAGCTGTTGAAAAGGTGATAAAAAATACTACCCAAAATATTCATAATTTATGTAAACATAGTTATATTAGGGAAGGTCTGTACTTAAAGTGGATTAATATGTATTTAAATTTGTTTAGAGCTGGTAGGACCGATCTCACCACACGTTAATTGAATTGGAATTACATGTTATACAAAAATGGTATCTCACCTTAGAACCTACAGACGTTTCACCAAATAATGGTTTCAGGCATTAATTGCTGAACGGTGGTCATGTGGGAGAAATTTAACTTTTGATGTTGATAGCCATGTGGTGGAATGGAAGATTGACAGACATACTAGCAAGTATTTAAAACTTTTATATTGTTTATCTATCCAAAATAGTTTAAAATAAAGAATGTAGAACCTTTGTTTAGTATCAGCGATGAAATAGGTCTAGGAATACATCTAGATACAGTCGAGTCAGGAACTGTATGTAAAGAACATGCATTCTACAGGAATGGGCTTATAGAGATCGGCTGTGTGCGTTTTCAAGCAGTTGTCAGATTAAAGTGGTTTGGAACTTTGCTAACAGATGTTAATGAAATTCAAGGAGAGGTAAAAAAAAAGAATTAATTTAAAAAATCCCCGCTTTCATTCAGTTTGTGTAAGCTCTTGTCATCTCGTCTTTTGTTTTGAGATATTAATCTGAGAATATACAAAACTAGAATCCTACCCGTTGTTTTCCCCGGATGTGAAGCGTGGTCTCTCCCTTTGGGTCTAAGAGAGGTGAACAGGCAGGATAGCGAATATATGGACATACAGAGTAGATTCCCCCAACACATTGAGAATACTCAAGGCGCGGAGGCTGGGGTGATGTGGTCGTTTGGCGTGTATGGGTGATGCTAGATTTGTAAACAATATTTTAGTTGGGAAACCTGAAGATACATACCTAGGTAGGCCCAGATGTCGATGGTAGTATAGTGTGGACATTGGTTCGAAGGCGGTTGGGTATCAGGTTGGAGATTTGATTGAGGTTTCTCAGGATATAATTGAATGGCGAGATTAAGTTAGTTAAAGCCAGCAGAATTAGTTAGTAAAAAATAAAATATTTAAAGTTTTGTTTGCAGTCTCAACCCTATTATTTACTCTTTTCTCCTTTAGGGCTTCATGCCGTACTACGAATAAAGGATATACGCATGTTTGCATTAACGGAGTAGGGGTGAGGAAGGTCACATTAGAGGAAACACACTCGCATTCGCGTTAAGACAAAGCTGAGAATCATTCAGTACAAAACAACCTAGTACAATCTGATCAAACAATGCCCTTGTGTTCTCAAGTGTTTTTGTTCTAGGTGGTCTCCCCTTCATCCTCCACGCAAATATGGTTTAAATTTCCTCTACATCTTATCTTTCCTATCCCTATTCTGTTGGTGTGGCTATACGGATACTCCAGGCAGGTAGTAAGACGTGGCACACGTGAAAAATATCGGAAAGTCATATATATATATATGACACAACAGTGTCTGACTTTATTTTGTTGTGATCAGAGCTTATTAGCGTCTGTCACCCACTGATAAACATGCACTACTATTATATAATCTTCAAAGAGGTTAAGGCGTTACTTCGAAAGTTCTCAGGCTGTATAATATGTCAAAGTTTGCCTCTTCCCGCCAAATAAAGGAAGCAGAGCTATAAGTAATTTTGAAAGGTAACTCGTTTATAACTTTAATGGCTTGAATATTAAATTTCATATCCCTGTAGGGAGTGAAATGCATAGTATTATCATTGACATCGTTAAAGCAAGATGCGTTATAAAATTTCATTTTATCTACTGTGACACTAAAATATGAGATACAGGTAAGTCAACGGCTTGCTATAAAACAAGCAAGAGCCAATATTATACATACACGTATTCTTTTAGTTAATGGCAGACACATTTATTACTCTTTAATACATTTTAAATTTAATAAATTAATATGTATGAACAGTCTATGATAACGACTTCCAAATAGAAGAGAAATATACCATCATATTCTAGTGTTGGGTAACATGATCGACTCCTACTATAGAGGCCGTAGTTAGATATCCTAAAGGATGTATTCGGGTAGTCTTTTCCTCAATGTGGTTTATCATTCTTTATTCGGGAATGTTCTGATGGATTTTTTTACATATTTTTTTATTATATGGCCACCTTCAAATAGGTCAGGACTGGGAAAATTTTCCGGCTTGAGGGCCGCATTGAGAATGGGCTGACGAATAAAATACGATTTTTAGGTAAGCACAATATGTTAAATTTGGTTTTATCAAAAGTATTAAAAAGAAATACAATTTTAAAAATAAGTTAGTAATTATCTATTAAAACAGAACTTGATTAAATAAATGCATTCTTTTCATATATTTCACCATTTCCTTTAACTCGTGGTGTTTTTAGCATGACTTGTTTTAAATAGATACCCACTTCGGTGGCCACGTGGTCTAACGTTCTACTCTAATGTTGGACTAGACACCCGAAGACGGGGAGACGGGGGCTCGATCCCAGTCGAGTGCACTGAGGGTGGTCTTCCCTAAATGGTTTTCCACTCATTCCACGCAAATGTGGATACACTTCCTCTCAATTATACCATCTTAATCCCTAAGCCATTAGTGTCATTAGTACATAGGCTTATAACCCGAACGGGTAATAAGACGTGATGCTAAAATAAATTAGGTAGATATAATTACCAAGAAATAATATCAACTAATACCGCATATAATTAAAATGAAAATGTATCTTTTCAAGGGATGAAATATATAGGTATACTAGTAACTATGTGAACAGTAGAACTCTCTCCCTCCATTAATCAAATGATAAGTACATAGTAGATAGTAATATTCTTATTGTGGCTAATCTTTAAATTTATCTTTGTATTTCAAATTTGATTTGAAATTTATATTTTCCTTGGTGATAAAACTAGACACAAAACTAAAGAATACTATATTCACGTGGTTTAAGACGTGAGTCACGCAAAATATATCGAGATCCAAAAAAACAAATAAATACGCTTGAAATGCTTAGCATCTTAAATTACATTTATTTGTAATGAGCCATTTTATGTCCGACCCCTTAGCTCATTCAGTAACATGTCGTGTCTACTGAGCTAAGATTCCCGGATTCGATTCCTGGCATGGAAAAAATAATAATTGGGGAAATGTGTGTTTCGCCTTTCACAGTGATTAATTAGCGGCTGAGGGTTGGATGTTATGTCTCTTCTAGATTTTAGTTAGCTTATAAGTCTTGTGCTGATATAATCAGTTGGTTCGTAAAGTGCACTAAACGGCCTTCATCTTAAAACGGATAGGCAGGTCGAAGAACCAAATGGACTTTATACATCATTTGGTATAGGCTCAAGGAACGTCCCTGCTAGATTTATTTAAAATGGGTTTATGAATTTGGAAGTTATCGTGGAACCGATACACATTTGAACAAAATGATAAACAGTCAAGTTAAAATAGGACCGTGCCCCGCTCGGTTAGCTATCATTATTGAGTTGCAAGCTATAGGGCTACTAATATTTATTATATATTAATTATTGTAATCTCTAACTGTCCGAGTCACGCAGTCCTTTGAGGTATTGTGTGTCGGCTGAAGTGAGCTAGTTCCTTGGTCTGCGACATCACAAATCATTCTGTAAAGTTTCAACCGTTTAATATTACTGCGAGCAACGTCCCCCGCCCCATTAGGCTACTCCTAGCATCGCAAGGTATGAATGAAAGATCCGCTCCGTCTCCCCCCGCACCTTTTATCATGCCCACGCTGCTAACAGTACTATTGAGTGTTATGGGTATACCCCCCCCTCCCTCCTCCTCCTTAAATTGAGTTCTAGTTACTTGTTTTAGCCATATTCATGGTTTGACATGATCTGAGTGGAGTGTGCCGACTAGTAGCATATTAATGCTTCTGAACTGAGCTGTCAATCTTGTCTGATGTTTCCTGGGTAGAATGAGACCACTGTGCTGTTCAAAAGTTGATATATTTTGAACTGAGTTGTCAATCTTGTCTGATGTTTCCTGGGTAGAATGAGACCACTGTGCTGTTCAAAAGTTGATATATTTTGAACTGAGCTGTCAATCTTGTCTGATGTTTCCTGGGTAGAATGAGACCACTGTGCTGTTCAAAAGTTGATATATTTTGAACTGAGCTGTCAATCTTGTCTGATGTTTCCTGGGTGGAATGAGACCACTGTGCTGTTCAAAAGTTGATATATTTTGAACTGAGCTGTCAATATTGTCTGATGTGATCTGAACGAGGCCAATGTGCTATCAGAGACTAATTTAAATTTAATTTTAGAATTAAACACCACAACTGTTCATCAAACTATATTCATATTACTTTTAGAAAGGAAAAATAAACCTATCGTTACATTAAACCATTAACAGTTTTGTCGTGAGTCGAACCCGGAACCCTTAGTTTAGTAGACAGACTCACTATCTACTTAGATAGGGTTCTGGACATAAATGCTTGATCTTATTAAACTTTATTTCATCCTATCTTATTAAAATAACCTATTTTATAATGATCCAAAATATTTTAATTACTATTTTTTTAATGGTCCATGTTACTGATGACCCTCTACTGGCGGCTCAAACAACTAATTAGTCGGACTGTTTAGCCAGCAGGGGACGTAGCCTCGAGCCAATGAAGGTCAGATGAACGGGCTCCAACCAGGCCAGCGCAGCTCTGTAATGCGCTGTTGATACGGAGGACTTCAAAAGCCTCGTAATCCGAGCGGACGATTAGCTTCAAGTTAAAACACTTTGTGAGGATAGAGGATCTAGGGGTGGTCTGGTAGTGAACACTTTCCTGGTGAAGGGGAAGGTGAGGAAAAAACTACAGTCGGCCCTCAAGGTGGAGGGGAAGGGGGGGGGGGAGAAATTGACATGGTTAGCCACAAGGCTATTTTTCTGACTAACAGGCTGCACAGACGGTGGTTTTACATACGCCCTCCAGGCCATATTAAACGAAGTTCATCCTACCTACTTATTGTTCTAATCTCTTCCTTCACGTGCATGGTTGGGCACACGGACTAAACGTCAAGCTTGTCTAGTTGTCTAGTATAGTTTGCCATTGCTCTAATCTCGATGGATGTACTGAGGGTGGATCTGCCTGGATGTTTTCCCGATCTGCCTCCAAGCAAATGCAGGTAGTCCTCATCTCTACCCCTTTAGACTAGTATTAAAATCTAGATATCCCTGACTGGTTATGTGGTTTAAAGTACGAGTATATGTTCATTACCTATCTTTATAAATTACCTAAACCATGAAATAGCATTCCAATCTCCTCGCTTGGCGAACAGTCATGTATTTCTTTTTAATTTAATTTCAAGTAAATCGTTAAATACTTCTTCTTATAAAACGTACAGGTATTAAAATAAATACCTCTGAGTTTAGTGCGTATGTAAATACGTATGTATTTAAATAAATATATGTGTGTGTGTGTGTGTGTGTATGTATGTATCATACGATCAAACTACGAACAAATTAAACCAATTTTTTGAACTGTCAAATGAGCAAGGTCATCCCGATAGGATCCAATCGAAATGCTTTTTGATCATAAGTCGCAAGACTTTTAAAATCCTAATTCCTGCCCAAAAAAACTTTAAAAAATATATTAGTAGATTTACTAAGTACAAGGAAAAATAAAACTACTTACCGGACACATACTAATACATTGAAAACAGTTCAACCTATTTAATTTTTCAGAAAATGGCGTTTTTTAAAAACCATAAACACTTTTATTAAAAGTAAAATCTTAAAATAAGTTTTCTTTTATCCATAACTATTAAAATACTTGCAATGAAAATATTTGAACTGACTTGTATATTTGAGTGTATGCCTTCATTATTTTGGTTTAAATCATGACCTAAACCGGTGAACGAGCGGTTTAATGCGTAGGTTGGTTAATATTGAATAGGGATATGAGTTGATAAACCAATAGTGTGTTGGGATATATTAAGGTTCAGCCAACAGCTTCTATATATAATACATAATATTTGATTGTACACAAATAATTTATAAAATATAATAAACAAATGAATTAAATGGCTTGACTAAATAGGTGGATAAGAGCTATGAACTTTAAAATAAAATAGATTGATTATATTTAATAATTATTATTAATGTAAATAAACAAAATCCTCATCAATTGGAAATACACAGAAGGCCATTTGAGAAAGCGAAGTTAAGCTTCGACAATCATCTATAAATTACAGTATAAAATTGTGTATACGTAAGGATCTAAATAATTATTTAAAATACAAATTATCATGAACATTAGAACATATATGTGTTTACATAAAAATATATAAATAAATTACCAATTACTTACTAGCATTCTTACATACTTTAAGCCATAATGCATCAGATATTCGAAAGTTCATCGCTGCACTTACAAGAGTATGCGACCTATCCCTAACTTGATCTAGTTCCATCTAGTCCCCCTCATTACATCATATCCCTATCCGGAGTTCTATCCAGTCCACCTTATTACATCATATCCCTATTTTGAGCTAGTTCTATCCAGTCCCCCTCATTATGCCATATCCCTATCCTGAGATAGTTCTATCCTGGCCTCCTAATTAAACCCTATCTCTTTCAGGACCATTTAAATGTTATTCTCCCATTTGTGTCTAAGTCTTCGCATTTGGTTTGCCAGCCATTACCCTGAACACGGTTATATATTCTCCCAATTTATCTGCATGTCCAATTGCAACTTATAATTTACTTTTTTAATCACAATTATAAGGTAAATAACTAATTATTACGCAAACTACATATGTATATGTATATATATATATAAATAATTATATATATATGTACATTATTAAAGTGTTAAAAGTCACAATCAAGAAATTTGTTGAATAAAATTAAAGGCATACAAACAAATGTTGTAAGTTAAAAGTTGAGATAGTTAGTTATTTTGTGGTTACTTATTAAGCTAGGTTAAGTTAAAGTTTACATAAAATTCCGCAATGTGTCACTGTTACATGGGAGATAATATGAAGTAATGTAACATTGTAATTTGAAAATCTATATTTTTTTAAATTAATTTGAATATTTAATCGTGCACTTTCTGAACTGACTGAATATATCAGCACACGAGACATGTTATGAGCTAGAGCGAAAGAGGCTACCAATCTTGCCGTGGAAGGTATTTTCACATACCATCAAGGGTTCTTTCCATGAATTATAAAATAAATGGTAAATGATATCTTTAATCTGATTACGAGTACAGGTTCACTGAATACCATCTAGTGGTACATCACTATTTAGTCGTTGCTCAGTATCGAGTGGAATCAAGAAAACTATTTACATTTGATCGAATATTTTGAGAAAAGGAAATTTCACGAGGCCCGAAGTATCCCTCGGATATTATAATAATAAAGCAAATATATATATATGTGTAAATAAATAAATATATATATATATATATATACCTACTTACATACACGCATGAGAAGAGATTGCTGTGGAATTACAAACCACCATATAGCAGTGCAAGAATAAAATGAACGTTCTACTGTCAGCGCTTATGCGGGAAAAGCAAAAATAAATAAAATGTCGGGGTACTACAATACAGAATGATTGGACGTCAGGCATAATGTTTCGCGTCCGTGGTCACGTCAATGTTCAGATACATCGCGTACCTCATCATACCGTATCTTCGCTGCACACCAAAAAATTGATACTCTACGATGTTACGTTACAAGGAAGGTTCTGTTGCTGGTCCATACGAGCCTCGATACTAAGTAGCTGTTGGCATTCGTATTGAAGGACTAATTGCCAATAAAACTACCCAGCGTACAATTTCAGTGTCACCACAAACCAAGATAACTTTAAAAAACAAACAAATGGAACTACAAATATATACTGGATTACTGAAGTATTTGTGAATTTGAGACGGTAAACTATAATATTTCAAAATTAGGCCTTTGTATGGAATTAAAAGTGATCTGAAGAGCATCTACGATGATTCAAACAAATTTTTACCACCTCCCCCCTCTTTTATCTTATAAAAATTGGGTTGCCTAAAAACTACGCACATTTCTCCATCAAGGTAAAAACTTGTTGTTTTAACCCCCAAACCCCAATGGTATGACTCCATACGAGTCACTTAAATATATATATTTAATATATTTATATATTCAATATATATATATACTCAATATATATACAAAATATATATATTTAATTTATATCTACTACTCTCTGAAGAGTCTTGTAGAGTGGGAACTCCCTCTGGCAGACCTGGAAAACACAGGTAATTTTGCATTAAGAAAATAGTGGCAACCCTGAGCAGTCGACAATTTCCACAGTATACAACTGCCCCGACTGCTGCGATAGATGCAAATATTCTAAATGCAGTTAGATTATTTATTAAAAATATATTAGTTCAATGAAAATTAATGGATGGTCGACTACCAATGAGAATCAACGAGACGTTAAGAATAGATAGCGGAACAATACAAGGCTCGGGTTTGGTTTTGTAAAGTTTTTATTTGGGAGTAGCGGTGGGAGGGGATTTAATTAAATATTTACACACACAGAATTTGACTGATTGGTTTAGTCCCAATTTATTCATTTTACATGTACGATTTGCTTTAAATAACAAACCAATAATAGCACTTAATTTGAAATTAATTCCATTTCGAACTCAGAATTGGCATATATAATTTATTTGGATGAATCGAGATCGTTACTGCCAGAAATTATTGGAGTGAATATTTAATAACTCGATTTAAGTTTAGAAATTTTAGTCTAAAATAAATTGTTTGAAATGCATCAATACTTCAAACAATTCTCTGAAGTTAACATTTAAATATTACTTATATAATTTGAAAATTAAAAAATGACACCTGAATATGGGAATCGAACCTGGGACCTTTGGTTTAGTACGGGTCCGATTCCCGTGTCCAGGTATAATTTTTAAATTGTCATAATATGATATCTAATGGAGAATTCCTAAATAAAAAGTATAAATTATAGCTTCGGCTTTTTGTTTCTTACTTATATAAATTAACGTAAATTTCATTCAAACTATCATATTTTATTGAGATAGTCCTAAAATTGAAAATAATTGAATATAAAAATGGGTATAATACGCTTTTAACATACTATGGTATAAAATACTATGCCAATTTTAGTTTGAAAAAATTATCCGTCTACATCTACCACACTTATAAGAACAGCGACCCACTTCGGTGGCCGCATGGTCTGATGCGATGCTCTCACAGTAGAATATACTGCCGATAACGTGGAGATCGGGGTTTGAATCTCTGTTGTGTGTACTCAGGGTGTTTTTTCCACTCTCCCTCCATGCACTTCTTATGAATATAAACGTTCTATTCCCTAAAACCATTAGCGTAATTAGTACATAAGCGTATAATCCGAATTGATAGTAAGACGCGATGCTAATAATAATAATAATAATATCACGGTAAATGTAGACGTCAAATGTTTTCTAACTAGAATTGGCATAGTATTTTATCCAAGAGTTAGTTGAAAAGGTTTATTCACCATTATTTTAAGTAGCCAATTTATACACGGTAATTAATACAATAGTTATAATTGTATTAATTTCCGTGTTTAAATAGGTTATTTAAAAACTGTTTGAAGAAGACACTAACCCAAGCTCGACTGTGTTGTGTGACTGTGGCAACTCATCTTAATGGACTATTTTTCATAGCAATTGTAGCTGTGCTTTGCAATAAGTCAAAATTATTTTTCATCGACGCTAAGAATAGATCTTTTTTAATAAAAGGTACAGTATATAATAGTATATTTCTCAACAACTCGTAGAGTTTAAATTTGAACGACGGAGTTACTATGCCGTGAAATGATGGGTGACTTCAATCCAAAGAGTATCAAGTAAACGTCAGTGAAAAAGTTTACCAAGTTTGAGTATATACATCCAACTTTTAAAATATTTCTATTTTACCAACAAAACTTCCTCCTACTTATGGAAGTCTAACTGCTGATCTATATATTTAATTACTTTTTAAAGTATTTGGTTAACAATATGAGTGAAGTGGGGAAAGATCAAATCTTCAAAGTTGGGATTGTCAAGTATTGAACTATATCCGCTAGAGTCAAGACTGTCCGAAAAGCTAAGTATGAGGACATCAAACAAAGAGCGAAGGGACTGAGGTTGAAGCTCGCGTGGTTTCACCTTGCCAAACCTATGACTCTAAGGCAGTGGTTCCCAAACCCTGGGTCACAAGGATGTTTCATGAGGATCGCAAGAAGGTATCGACTTTTTTTGCAAACTTTATAAAATATAACATTTACAAACACTTCATCAAACTGAGATATCATGAATAATTATTGCAATAATGGCAATAGCAACAATGTTGAAACAAACTTTTCAAACATTTTTGCATTTGGAATTTCGGATTCATTTCAAGGAAATTCCTATTCCGACTAGGAAAGTTTAAAAGGCCCTTCTTAGAATATAGCCTACCTCAGTGAACAAGAATGTTCAGGTCTTGTAACGATCAAGATCCTCAAAATCAGGGCTGGATCTTGGGGGAGAGAGGAGGTTTCAAGTGGGATGTGTGGCAAAAGAATCTTCGTGACGCAGAAAAAAATAAAAGATTTTAGCTTGTTTGTTTTATAGAAAATAAATGATGCGTAAGAAAATACTTCAGAGATGGAGAACAATCATGTTTTTTTTTCTGCGAAAAGATGTAAAGTAAATAAGGAAATGACTATCGAAGCTTTAGCGGAATTCTTTTTTTCACTTCTAGTGACTGTTGCATCAAACGAATGGAGTCCCAGCAAATTCAAACTTATTAAAACCTACTTGCCGAACATTGAGACAGGAATATCTCTCAAACCTAAGTATAACTAACATTGAGCACAAAATGGCATCTAAAATATCTTATGATGAGCTCATTAAAGAATTTGCAGGTACGAAAACTCACCAGATGAAGTTCTAGACTAGGATTATTCTTGTACTCACTTTCGTACATTCTTGGATCATATTTTTTTGTTCAAGCCATAAATAGTACCTTCATTTAAACAATTTATTTTGTTTTTATTTTTCCAATTCCAAACAAAAACAAATCAAAGTAAACATCAACAGTAACCAAAATCTGAAGAAAAAAAAATACATTTTTTCATGCACATGTCGAAAAAAAATTGGTAAACAGACACCTGACTAAAGGGAAGTGGGGGGTGCCATTTTTAGGTTTTGCCCCACCAAAGAGAATTTCTGGTTACGTCACTGTCAAAATGATTTGCGTTGTATTCTACGCACTGACACAGGATTAAAACTTGGAGAGAAAACTTACAAAATGAGGCAGCGTCAATATTGTCACTGAGAAACTATTTTTTTATCACCAATTTTTTCAAGGGAACCTTTGTGTAATTTTTTATTTGTAAGATTAAATTTTACTAAAATTGATTCAATTTACCTGTTAACTAACTTCTATCAATAGAAAAAAACTCAAAAGAACTCTCATCAAGACTGAAACAACATTATAGTAGTCAGTTAAATCGTATTTTTGCAAGCATCAAATCTATTTTCTACTCCAGTCGTCACTTTATCTGCTATTGACGGTTCACACTGTGCTCAAATCAAGAGTAGGTTGACATTACTATAGTAGGGAATGTGGCTATAGTGATATACTACACGTCTAGAGTAACCTAGTTCAAATATGGGGGCTTCTAGGTTATACACTACTCAATAAGTATTCAATGTAATAAGGCCCTTTTGCGCGCTGTTAGAGAAGTTATGAAATCTCGAACATACTACTGCGACACTACTACTCCATTCAATACTGAATAAAAATAAATACTGGACACATAAACTAAGGGGTCAGCCTCACTTGAGATAGGGGTTCAAATACTTCCGACTGCACTCAGGTGTCAAATAGTTTGCCACTATTCCATCGCGCAAATGAAAATACATTTCTTCTAGATTATAATCTCTTCATTCCTAGATGTTAATGTACATATATAAACAGACCGTACGAGTAGTAAGTCGCTAGGCACGTATAGATAAATTTGGCGAAATGGAACTTTGAGAAGATAAAAAAAACAATATTTTGGTGTCAACATTTTCCAGATGTAACTAATTTATTATAACTGTTAAATAATACATGCTCCAATTGACAGTTGTATTTTATAATTTAAGATGATAATCTATGAAAGTAGCTTTAGTAACTTTTATAATTATTGTAAAATACATACCTGCCTACACCCTATAATAATAATAATAATAATAATAATAATAATAATAGTTAACCTGATTGATATTACCAGTGAAATATTGAAAACTGGTTCCCATTTTCTCGTATAGATACAGTATTATAACCGTAATTATTTCTACCTCGAGACTATGAAGAATACCGACGGTTCATGTGCCCTCTTACCAATACAACTTGATATATCCTTATGTCTATCTGTCTGACCGTGGGGCTGCAGTTATACAATACAACTTGCTATATCCTTATGTCTATCTGTCTGACCGTGGGGCTGCAGTTATACAATACGGCCTTGGGGCTGTTTAAAAAAAATATATTTTAGCATTCAAATCAAGAGTAGCTTAGATTTGACTTATTTTGGAAAGTTCTTTGTTTTTAAGAAAATAATTTACAATTTTGCTCAAAGTATATTTAAGGAGAGTGTTTGAGATTACAAACAACATTATATACTTGTTTTCGAGAGTAAAATCATTTACGGGCAGTTTACTAATGACTAATCTTTGAAAATTAAGAATTCGTTAAAAAGGCTCTAAAATTATATTTTCATAATAGTTTGTTTTATATTATGAATAAGAATGTATATTATATGTCTATATAAATATTGAGGGCAAATTATTTATGATACTTATCTTTAAAGAATTGTATTTGATAAAAATGCATATTGAATTTGTTTTCCAAATCTATATCTGACAAGTGTTACATATGATTATCAAAATAATATGGTTTATTCTGAAGAAAATCTACTAAGAGTTGTTTACTGATAACATATTTTTGAAAAAAATTATAACAAACTATACATTTTATTAGAAAGAAGTACGATTGTGTATTGACATCTTTTTAAATTATTATGTTAAGTTTCACCATTTCATATTCAGGAAAATACTTGCTAATTTAAAACAGATCAGATACCGTGTGGTTTTTATATACTAGGAGTTAGGACAGTGTGCGTTTTAAGAAAAACAAATCAAAATTTTGTTTAATTTTTTTTTTTGAAACATGTAATTTATGAAGTATTTTTGTATACATGAATCTTTATAAGTGAGTAAAATTTAATCAACATCGTTAGAACTGATATCAAACAATTCAACTTTTTACGTTTTTAGTTTAAGCTAAAGTAATTTTTATATTTATACATTGGGGATACCTTGACACAGATGGGAGGATAGCATAATAATGTTTTCTGAATAAGATAGGGTGTAATTAAATGAACTGGATAGAACTAGCTCAAGATTGGAATAGGGTGTAATGTGGTGAACTGGTTAGAACTGGCTCAAGATAGAGATAGGCAGTTTACTCATGTAAGTATGGCAAATAAATTTCGAGTTACTAATGCCATAGAGTATTTAAGTGTTGGCTGTTTATGGTTAAATCTTCTGTCTTATATTAAGTTAGCAAGTGAATTGTTCACCCCTTTAACCTTATGTTTAGAAAGGGGACACTATATTTTCAGAATTTAAATAAATTATTGTGTAATTAAGTTGTAGCTTTATCAAGGTGATCACTGATCGGGAAAACCAGAACTTATTCTTAAACTTGCTGCGCCGGGATATAGCCCGGGAAAAGTTCTTGAACTTTGGCCACCTGTCAATTTTTCAGGAATTTAAGGCGAATGCCACATTATATAGCTTTCAAAGACATCTAATTAAAAAAAATCCAAGTAAGACAACTCTAAATAACTTCTAGGAGGAGCCAAATTTCGAGAAATTTCTAGGAGAGGACCATCCCAAATATCTTGTAGAAGTGTCTAATTTTCAAAATGTTTCCATACAAGGACTTCTCATAAAAGTTTCCAGATTCATTCAATTTTCAAACATTTTCCTGAGCTGGGTAAACCTGATTCCCCCTTTGACTTGGAGGATCATAGGTAAAAACCTGTATAATTCCTTCCCTCCTCCACCCTCTCCACACACATAAGGTCCCGCCGCCATTGGTTGTAGCACATTTTTATACATATTGATGTTTAACTTGTATAATCTTTGTGGCTATCACAAGTGTCATAATCATTTTCTGATCCATACATTGCTATAAGTATGTAGAGTAATATAATCCTATGGTTTTACCCTGAATTGTTTTTTTAAGAAGGAAGGGTCCTCTCGGTGGCGTCTCATGGTAAAGTCTCCCAACAGAAGATACTTGGGATTTTTTTTCTCAAACAAAGAATCATTTTGAGGTAATTTAGAATGTTTTTAGACATAATTAAGATTTTGTTTAGTATGAGGTGTGTAGGACTCTAATAGTACTATGTAAACCTATGCTATGAGTAGAAATATTTTTTAATAATACATGCCCAAGAACTAAAATTTGGTGGCCTGTTAAACATATATTTTATCAAACATTTTCAATTAGAATTATTTGCTCAAGTCTCACAACAGGAGAGAAAGACTTTTAAAAAAAGAAAAACCGGGAGTTATGCTAGACATTTATTCAAGAGTTTGATTGGCCACCCTGTGTGATCAAATAGAGGTAGGCCTATATAGTTTATTCAATATCTCTATAATATGTATTATTATGCGCTGGATAATTCATAGAAACCTTTTGAAATTGAATTAATCGTTCCATATTATAATGAAGCAATTATATTAAACCATGAAACACAATACTCCATTTAAACAACAGAACACACAATCAAGTGAGTGCTTAGTTTATGTTTGACATCCACTTAAAGTAAATAGAGCTTTTAAACCTAAACAAAGTGAAGTATTTATGTAATTTAATATTATTTTAAATATTTAAACACTCTGTTCTCAAGTATTTCTAAAACTCATTGTTTAAACCTAGCAATCATATGTTATATTTTGCTACAGAGTTTACTTGCGGAAAAGGGGGGGGGAGGCGGGGAGGGCGAGGGGATATTCAAGCCCCTATTTTTATTTAATATATTTATATAAACATAATTTTGATAGTTTGTTACTTTTTAACACTTTTGATTGATATATATATAATGCGTAAAAATTAAGTTAAATATGCACAATTTTTAGTAAAATAAAATTAAAATTAAAAACTCCTCCCTAATCGGATTGTGAGTCTTTATTTAGTTCACAATTGTCAATGCACACCACAGAAAGTCTTAACCTTTGGTGTATTTTAAAATATCTTGTTACTGGCTCATATTACTCAGTGCGGCCACAATTAACTGCAAACAGTGTTGCCAGAATTACACCATTAAAATTTCTGTCAGCCTAAAAATGAAGATGAGGGTGGTTCAATTAGCTCTACCTAAATATAAGTGTAATAGTTGATAAACTGTTCACAAATATTTAAAAACACTAGATTAGATGAGTAAAATATGAGAGTCTAATTGACAGCTACTTGGAGGTTGGGTTCATTCAGAATTTAAATAGTGAGTTAGTATAGTAAAAGATTGGAGCGTGAGCTTGACAAACCTACCCCCTTAGGATTGTTAGGGGTTTAAATATATTTCCTACTTGAATCTACATTAACTAAATATTTCTTGATCATTAATACTCTCATTACACATATATTACATACAATAAACACTTCTTTGGAAAACACATCTTATCAACCTTGAGTTTTCTTTACTTCTTTTTCCGAACCCAGAATCTTACTACTTCCTCGGGCTTTACATAGATCTACACTAATGAGTTTTAAATAATGAAGGTAGAATATAGACCAGGTTGGTCTACATATATCTGGAGAGAGAGAGAGAGAGAGAGAGAGAGAGAGAGAGAGTGGAAAACATACCTCAGTATTCCTTGCTGGAAATAGAGCCTCAGCCTCCTCCATTCCCAACCAATCAAACAAAACGAGACTGACGCCTTAACATACGTGCTCACCGGTACGAGTCACACTTTATTTTGAAGAAGGTCTAAGGCATAGCCTCGTGTTTCATGGTCACAGTTTATGAGGAGGTTGAAGATCAAACCCCGTTCGTGTGTATTTTGGGTTTGTTTTCTTCATTTAATGTCCATCAGAGCGGGGATGCAACACATTTAAAATAGTTATTCTCATCTTCATCACTTAGATTAAGTTATTTAACAACCTTTTTGCCTGGATTGGGGGGCACGTGAACAAAGGGCAAGGGCATACAGTCCAATTTTCATGATTTCTTAGAAAATACATAAATATTTTTTGCTGTAAACATTGATAACATATTACCATATTATTATTATTTTAGAGGTATTGATAATATATCAAAATTAACAACTACAGATCACATGACTTAACAAGTGATTAGATGAAAGTAGTTCTAGTAGCTTTTTATAGCTGTCAATAAAAAGTGGACTTTAGTCAGCTCCGTTTATTATGTTTTGCTGAAAATGAAGAGGTCAGGATTTGAATCCCGGTTGGGTATTCCGAAATTTTTTAAAATCCAAAATGATTTCTCACTCTCACTCGGCTAAAATATGGGTACAACTCCTCTAAGTTCTACCTTAGTCATCCCTTCTCTAGTTGTATAGTTACATGCGTGTAGTTGGGTCAAGTTGTAAGACGGGGTGTAGAAAGTATATCTCTTATTGGACGTACTAATTTAGATAGTCTAGCCCTATGACCTGTGACCTATAACCAGTGAGAGAGGCCATCGACTATTAAAAAAATTAATATATCTACCTGATGAAGTCACAGAAGTTTTTAATGCAGTTTAAAACTAATTACAGAAATAAAACATAAATTATAACCGAAGCCGATAAGTCGTACCACGGTGAAGACTTCCTACCCATCTGCTCCCAACGGCTGCGTTAGGCGTCATTTGGCGAGACGTCTCTGGAGGGCCAAAACTTGTCTCATTGTGAAAACTTTTACTAGGCCTCGTGTCTCACTCCTATCCCCCCCCCCCC